>LPNX010771304.1:627472-651369 GCA_001517045.1 Pseudotsuga menziesii
TTCGAATTAATAGGAAGAACTGAGCTGCTATAGCGAATGCAATGAGAAGTAGAGGCTGCTTGTAGCGAATGATGTAAGAGAAGCTGATAACTTGTCACACAATCAAACAAACAAAATGATCCGGTTGGAGATCTGAGAAGGAGAGGAGTCTTGTCCACCGAGGCTCTGATACCATGTAAATTTGAGCATATAGATCTGTAGACAAATACACAACTCACAAAGAAGATCTCACAATTTACTCAGCAATTGAAGAATGAAACAGTGCAAAAGGCTTGCAGCTGTGAATGCTTTCATTAATCAAAAAGTAATTCAGATGATAATTACAATAATGTAAAATGGCTTTAATAGCCACAAGCAATTCGAATCCACATGAGGAAGTTCGAATTGATTAGACTCTACTTGACTGTAGGTAACCAAGACTTTGTCTAAATCACTATCGGAGGACCCAGTAGTTAACTGTCCTTGTCTAAATCATAACTGGAGTTCATAGGAGCTTTAAAACACAACCAAGTGTTACATTTAGTGTTGACTAATGGTTAACTGATTGTGGTAGGTGAGAAAAGCGCCCCACATGTGTGCAATCAATTAAACCTAGCGCTAACTGCATGTAGAGGGCTAGAACTGAATGTAACCAACTCCTAACTTGGCTTGACTAGTCATTAACTGAAGTGAACTGACCTTGGTTGGTTTCGGCACTCCCAGTTGCTTCCTAAATTGTAGGGATTGATCTAGGAGACTCCTAAACTTATGTAATCAAGTGCAATAAGTGGCAGTGAGCCTCAATTAGTGTTCCCCACACTTTGGTAACTGAAACATGTGCCCCAATTAGGTCAATTTTACCCAATGGTGCTAATGACTATAAATAGACTAGATGGACTCCCGATTTAGACATGACTCCCGATTTAGACATATGACCAAATTTGGACAAGGGAGGATTAATAATCCTAACACTTGGAAGGGAGGCTGAGCCCCATCAGCTAGTTGAAAAGAACAATTTTCTGAAGCGTTGTGATGAAGCTTTCAATTATCTTTGCACTCATATATCCATAGATCTCTTCTTCCACCTTGAAGGTTTGAGGACACCCAGAGAAGCCTGGGAGAATTTTGAAGACTTGTTTGGAAAACAAGATGAGCTTCAGGGATACCTCTTGGAGAATGAGCTAGTAGCCTTACATCCCAGCAATTTCGAGACTATTGAGCAATTATTTACTAAATTCAAGTCTCTTGCACTTCAATGCAGAAAGTGCGGAATAGAAAGGAAGGATGAGCAAAATGTCCTCTCCATACTTAGCAAACTTAGTTCTGAGTATTCTGTATTTGTTTCTATATTTCATTTCTATAATGTCCCGGTTTTGACCCCGTTACATTAGGTGTATATGATGTATATATTGTAATGATCATGGTGTGGAGCTAAAGGCCAAGGCCCCGCCGTTGATCGGTTATGCTATGTTTTGGGATTTAAATTGTCATCGATGGTATATCGGGGCATGCGGCACATATTATGATGGTCATCATGTAAAATATGCATCTATAATAAAAATAAACACAACCAGCTACGGTCGCGGCAACCAAATCGAATGGGGCATGATTTCCTAAGGATAAGGGGGGGGGTGAAATATTTAACCTATGGGCCAATGGGGAAAAGTCAAATGTCTATGAGAAAACCCATCAAACTGTCAACTACCTTTCTTGTCTTTTTCCCTAATCATTTATTTCTGCCAGATTGTGGTTGAGTTAGTTATTGCATGGAATGGGAAGAGTATGGGCAAAAAAATTCGAATTGGGCAGAGACCCATTTTTGAAAAACGTGTTCTGACTTCCTTGGCAAAAAAAATGCCCAAAAACGTATGCCATTCTGCCATACATCTACGTTTTCCACTTTCCTCACCATTCTCCTTCACGTTGGGGCTTTTGGGAGCAGCTGGAATTTTTCCTGTGTCTTTCATTCCACGTTTTTGGTTGCTGGCTTCATTTTTCCCATGGATGGAAGGTCGTTTTTGTAGTGCCAGGGATTGGATTGTTTTCCTCACGTTTTGGGAGCTGCTGGTGCATTTTTCCATTCACGTTTTTGTAGTTTCATGTGTTTTTACCATGGCTATGAAGGGCCATTCACGTTTTTGGCTGTCTCACCGACTATTGGTCTCACGCACAGGCTATTTGGGAAGTTTTTCCCTGCTGTGAGTTGTGCGCACTGATAAGCTTCAGGACTGTGTGTTTTCCCCCATGTTGTGAGCCATTTTTGCTGTTACGTATGGGGCTGTGTAATTCGTTTTTCCTGTTCAAGCTGTGATAGCTAAATTGATTGCCTGAGTGCAATGGTTGGTCTTTGGACCGTGTGAGGAGTAAGGATTTTGGCTTGGTTGCTTGATAAACCTGGTGCTAGAAACCACACAGACAGAACTAGAGGGCTAGCCTTCTTCTCCATCACCCCTGAATAGCACTGGAAGGGAATGCAGGGCCTGAGGGACTGTGTAGCAGAGAAGGGACTGATTCCTTGTGTTGGGTGTGGATGGGTGTCTTAGAGGTCAGGCTAGTTCTGGTGTAGGTATTCTTGGCTCTGTAATGAGCTCATCAGCTTAGCAATTTGCCTTCTCTGGCTCCTTAATGGCCTGATAAACCCAACTGAGTTGGCTTGGCTGTGTTTTGGTTATCTTTGGCTATGTGTCAGCCTGCTAGTTCCCTTATTCCTTGGAGAATCATGCCCAGCTCGGGGGTGGCAGCGTTCCTGAGAGATTAAGGAGCACGTTGGCCTATGGTTGGGTGGAACATTGCAGCGACGTAGCTGGTTGCGGATCGAGTTCATCCTAAGATAAGTGATCTTGTGTATTTTACCTCTGCAATTCTTAATTTCTGTTAATGAAAATGAAATGAACATGTTGTATGAATGCTGTAGAAATGATGATGTTTCCGCTGTGTATGATAAACAATTGAATATGTGCATGTTTTTGCTTCAATGCATTCTCCTTCAGTATTCTGTGTTACCATTTTACTTCCTGTACATGTTCATGAGGCTGTTAGCATGCATGGTTAATGCCATGGATCGCGTCCTCCTTGCCGGTCGGAGGCATGGGGACGTGACAATTTCAAGAGGGAAAGCTTCCCCGGTTGGAAAATTCCTTTACTTGATTCATTTTCCGAGTCCTTAATCAAGGAGCAAGAAAAGTTGATTCGAATGGGAGTCATCAAGACCTCCAAAGATCAGGCTCTCCTAGTTACTGACTTTAGCAAAGCGCGAGCCAAATGGAAAGCAAAGAAGAAGGATCCCAAAGTAGCTGATTCGAAGCCTAAACAGAATCAACAGACTTCCGAAGGAGCCTCCGGCTGTAAGAAAAAGAAGAAGTTCGAAAAGAAAAAGTGTCCCTATTGTATGAGGGGTTTTCATCCATAACACTTGTGCATGAAGAATACCCTCGACCATATGAAACCTCTATGTGTACAAAACAATATTGCCCTCCACAAGGTGCAGATATTTCTAATGATGAAGAGAAGACTGAAGAAGATGAGATATGCTTGCATGTAAGCCTCTCTCCATTGAAGGCTTATTTGATAGATTCTGGAGCATCCAACCACATGGTTGCCTCCAAGAAATCCTTCATCGCTTTCCCTCTATCAAGAGGACCCAGCAGTCATATGGGAGATGAATTTAAAATCCCAGATGTTGAGGGAGGTTCAGATAAAATCCAGCATGATGAGTTGATGCCCTCTCCTACAGAAAAGCAAATTGTTGAAGATGAAGAAGAGGCAGAATTTTTCCTTGACCATACTGTCTATCAGATTATTTATCCTAACTTAGGAACCTTAATTAATTAATTGGGTCCACTTGGCCTAATGGAGCCACATGTACCAGTTACTAGAGTGTGGGGAACACTGCTAGAGGTTAACTGCCACTTACTACATGTGCATGCATCAATTTGGGCACCTCCTAGACTACCCTACATTTTAGGAGCCACTAGGAGTCTCGGCACCAACTTCCATTAGTTAGTTGGAGTTGGAACTAGTTTGTCTTAGGTAGCTTCCAGTTACTTTTAGTTAAATCACATTCAGTTAGCTAGCACTAGTTATGCATGGTAATGCATGGCTGCATGTGGAGTAGGCGCCTTTTCCCACCTACCACCTCAGTTGCACCGAGTTAACTAGTTATTACGGATTGTATGAGTTTGTTGGAAATCTGGGAGTTGATCTATTGGACTCCGATATTGATTGAGACACCATGAGTTAGTTAGTCAGTTAGGTATAGTGAGATCCAGTTGGTAGATTCGAATTACGCCCTAATGCATTCGAATTCTTCCTATGTAAACTATTGTAACACTGGATTTAATTAATGATCATAATATTGTAATTACCTGAGTTACAGTCATCTGTTTCCTGTGTGGTTTGTTTTGTTCAGTGTGTATATTCATTCTCCTTTTACTGCAATCATAATTCAGAACTAATTGCTTGAATATCTAAATGGCACAACAATTCTAACATGCCCCAATTTAATTGGTTATTAGTCCAACTAAGCACCCTAAGTCAAAAACCATAGTGTATTAATGCAAAAATGCAATAAAATTGACTAGAGACTTCGACTAAGGTACTAAGGGGTTGGATTACTGTTATAACAGTTGGAATATAGCAAATGGAAAAAATATCCTCACTGATATTGATCATTTCATAGGTGATAATGATTGTCCCTACTTACCAGCAGAAATAACAGAGCATCTTGTATGGATAGATACGAAGACAATGGATGGACTAAAGAGGCCTAAATGGACTATTCTTAAAGGAGGATGTTGGTTAAATGCCAGGGATCTGGGCCTTAGTGGTCATTGGGTTGTACAATGGGAATCATATATTGAAAACTTGAAGTCTGCAGGTACTAAACTCACTTCTGAAAAAGATACCCTGGTTTGGTCTATAAACAAAAAAAATGGTGATTTGACAGCTAAGCTGGCATATGAGTTTATGATAAGGAAGTGTAATAACTCAGAGCATATCTGGTGGTACAAAGGGTTGTGGAATTGGAATATTCCTCCAAAGTTGAAATGTTTTTGGTGGTTAACAATCAGGGATTAAAATTTTACTTGGCATAATTTATTGAAAAGAGGATGGCAGGGTCCAAGCTTCTGTCCTTTGTGTAGACAAAATGGTGAAACTAGCCTCCATATTTTTGTGAATGCTCCTTCTGTCTAGAGGTTTGAGGGATTATAAAGAATATGTTGGTATCAGATCAGATTGAGGAAAGGGTGATTTGGAGAACTCATTTTCAAATTGGTTCAACATTGAAGCTACATACGAACTTCTGCCCATTTTCATCTCATGGTCCATCTGGCTACAAAGAATTATGTTGTTTTCCAAGACATAAAGCCTAATGCACTTAGTTGCTATACTAGAGGCTTTAATCTTTTCAAGGTGCATGAGAAAACAAATTGCAAAAGAAATACACAAATCTTTTATCCTCAAGTAGAAGTTATTTTAGGTGCAGTTGGTTTTTTTGATGGCGCCTCAAATCCCAAACATTGTGGTTGTGGCATGGTACTTGTTATAAATAAGGATCACTTTTTATATATCTATTTGGGTGGAGGCTTGGGATCAAACAATAAAGCTGAACTATTAAGCTTATATGGGCATCTACTTATTGCCTCTCATATTGGTGTTACAGACATCAGTATATTTGGAGATTTAAAGATTATTATAGATTGGATAAATGGTTTCACTAATTTGTAGGTGATTTTGCTCAGTCACTGGATTCAGAAAATTCAAGATATCATAAGGTCTTTTGTGAAGATTACGTTTAGACATATCTCCAAGTGTTATAATGATTCAGCAGATACTTTCCAAAGGGGCTATTCCACTTAAATTTGGCTCAAGCTAGAATTCAAGAATTCTAGAAGGTGTCATGACCATTGAAGGTGAAATAGACCTTAAGGAGTTGATGTAATAATTAGTTTTGTATGGTTTTAAAACTATTTTGCTAGTAGGATCAGTTAAATGTGTGTTTTGTTTTATAGTCTAGTCGAGAACTAAAAGGAGTATACATGATGTAAAACTGAAGCAAACATATATGAATGAATCTATATAGAAGCTTTCATGGCAGATGTAACCTTTTTTTGATTAATATAATAGCAGGAAAAAAAAATTGTGAAAAAACTTTAAGGCATCATTTATTGTAAAGCCAACTCATTAATGGCTTTAGGGCTGAAGTTGGTTGAGTTTTGTGCTAATTGCACACAAGGCCAATAGAAAGACATGCTAGATTAAGTGAATTGTGGTGTACATTTTTCTAACATTGGACATGGACACCATTGGAGTGTTGTTAGAATTAAATGGTGCACAATTTTGTTTTAAGAACTTGAGCAGTTTAGTTTCTCAAAATAATAGTCGCTCATAAACCTCAAGTGACTTGATTGGTTTTGAATCAATGACCTATTACTTTTTCAACTACAAATATATTTTGAACTTTATCCAATTAAACTAATTATTTAAACTTGAAAAATGTTAAACTCTTATTCCTTAATCCATACCAATAACATTACAAAAATTAAATATATTTGTTATTATTAAGTTGGATTGTTAATTACACACAATCTCAAAAGTTCAACCTGCTCCATAAATTAACCCAATAACGAGAACATTAAATTTATTTTGATTTCGGTATGATTGCCCTTGTATTTGAGAAAGTGTCTATCATTGGTTAATTCATTTTCCCTTGGTCTGGTATATCACATGTAAACAAGTGTTTTTAAGACATAACTTTTTTATATATAAAGTTGCTTCATTGGTTAATTCATTTTCCCTTGGTCTGGTATATCATATGTAAAAAAGTGTTTTTAAGACATAACTTTTTTATATATAAAGTTGCTTTTTTGGTGTGAAAATAAACATTCATAACAATAGTATTTATTAATAATATTAGAACCTTGAATAAAAGGATTGATAGAAATTTTTAACCCCATGACTAATGAACTTCAAAACCCCAAAAAGCCTATTTTCTTTTCTTTTAATTCATAGAGAAGTATTAGTTGGGTTGTAGGATAGTTTCAAAATGTAAACATCGCCTACCAGGCATATTCATGATTCAGAGTGAAAATTGTCATATTTTTGTGAACTTCTTTGCTAGCTGATTTCACAGAGCATATCAGTAGGAAAAGTACTCAATTTAATGAGATCTCCAAGTTGTTTGATTCTAATATTCCAGTTAGAGATTACACATATTTTTGTAAATTCCTTTAATGTCAAATTAGATCTCCAAGTTGTTTGATTCTAATATTCCAGTTAGAGATTACACATATTTTTGTAAATTCCTTTAATGTCAAATTTCAGAGAACACATAATTAAGAGAAGTACTCAATTTACTGAGAACCCCAAACTCCTTGATTCTAGTTAAGGGGTACACATGTTTCTGAGTGTTATAAATTGTTCCAAGTTCCATCACTGTAGCTCCAAGTTTATCAGGTTTTACTTCAGATGCTAAAAACAAATTTACAACATCAGCATTCCAGATCCCAACAACAACTTTACAACATCAGCATTCCAGATCCTAACAACAAAATTATAACATCTGCATACCTAAATTGGTTCAAGTAAAAAATGGATATCAGATGACATAATTTTGTTTGGTAAATAAAATTGCTCCCATTCTTTCTCATTTGTAAGATTAAGCAGAGTAAACATCCAGACTAACACACATCAATTAAACACAGAAATACCAAATAGGACTTCTGCTACAAACAAACTTCAGATTGCACAGCACAAATTGCAATTTCAGATTACCAGGGTTTTATACCCGTTATAATAATAAGATGAAATGTAATGTTTATTGCACCTGAAAAGATGCATGCCACCCACTTGAATTACTATATTCACAGTCCTGCTAACCACTTCCATAAGCAATGAATATGCAAATTTGATGGAATGCTTGCTACCAGAAAACTGAACTAAACTAACATGTGTGAATAGCCAAAACAACAACTTGCCTAGCTGCATCTTCCAGCGAACAGAAGAAGCAGCAAAGTTAAAACCCTGCCAGACCTCTTTGCCCTGCTTCAAACATGCAGGGCACCCATAACGAGACATGACAGATTAATGTGTATTATTCAGAGCAGCAACAGAAGACAATGAAACGAACTGATCCAGGTGGTAATTCGCCATCTTCATTCCACAACTGGGCTCGTTTATCTGCAAACCCTCCATTGTTCTGAGTCGACCTAGGCAACCTGTGAGCCCCTGCCCCTGCAACAATATTCCAACCAAGACCATTAAAACCCATGATTAACAACAGTCATACATACATACATACACATCTATCTATCAATCTATCTATCAGGAACACCTCAGAGGGACTGGAGTCTGGAGCCAGAGACGTCAATTCTCACCCTGCAATGCAACAACAAAGCCAGGAGTCATGTCGATTCCGAATCTCCGATGGGTGGAAGAAGCTAAAAGGCACGGTTGAGATCAAGAATCATTGTGGCCGCCCGGGCAGGTAATTTCATCCACTCATCCCTTGGCCCTGCCTTGATAGAAACAATGTATGGATAACTCTATGGCCAAGGGCCGTCCACGTCCATTGATTTGACACTTCTTACCATCATCTCTCTTTTTTTTATAGATATTAATAAGATTGTTGCCGACAGCGACAGGAGGTAGCCAGTAGAGAACGGCACGGAATGGCAGGTGAAGGCTCATCTCATGACTCTACGGACGAACGAACGAACGACTGTGGTGGCAACTGGCAACTGAAAGCAACCATGAATCGGGTCTTGATCTCCTACCATCAATTCATGTTNGCAGGGGAAGGCTCATCTCATGACTCTACGGACGAACGAACGAACGACTGTGGTGGCAACTGGCAACTGAAAGCAACCATGAATCGGGTCTTGATCTCCTACCATCAATTCATGTTGTACTAATCTCTGTAACTCTGCTTTAATGGAGGACTGGTGATGTGAGATTTTAAGTGCGCAAACATTGTATTTCAAAACATGAGCGGGAAAGATGAGAACTGCAGCCCGGCTTGTACACTCTTGTCATAGCTCAGTCACATCGATACGAAAGCCCCGTTGCGCTCTGCCATCATACACAGGACACCTAAATTTCCAAAGGATACCAGAAGTAGCCATGAGGATGACTATCAATTATGTGGAGTCTATTGGTTGTAGTTTGGGTGGGTAGGAGGAATGAGGAAGCCTTCCACATGATGTTTAAATGCCCACTTTGAATGTGCTTCAAGCCAACTTTGCTGCAATCATGAAGGCCTAGCTCCAAGAGGGGATGAGGATAACCATCAATTCTGTGGACTTCATTGGTTGTAGCTTGGGTGGTTAGGACTCAGGAGGAATGATTGGGGATGAGGATAACTATCAATTCTTTGGACTTCATTGGTTGTAGCTTGGGTGGTTAGGAGGAATGAGTAAGCCTCCATACATGATGTTTAAATGCCCGCTCTGTGCGAGCTTCAAGTAAGCTTTGCTGCAATCATGAAGGCCTCGCTCCAAATTTGAGTGCAGCTCTAGCCAGCCCAATATCGTCTAACCAATCCTTGAAAGTGTGGAACTCAAAGTAATACTATCCAATGACATCATTCCACGTTGATCTGACTGTCATTTCAGCACTGTATTTCATCGCAATGGTGCTCAAGCATTTTGAAATTCATGTGCGGGAAAGGGCGACCTCGTCCTTGGTTAAGTCAACGAACCTGCTGAGCTAACTTAATGGCCATGTGCAAAGGCTAAGTGTTACCCTCCCTATCTAGGTTCAATTCTTATATGACATGTTTGCTCTTGTTGAACCCCTTTGTAATGAATGAGTGGATTGTGTCATCTGGCCACGCCTAGGATAAACAACAACCAAAACGCTCAAGATTTCGGAATAAGTCCTCGGTATAGTGCTCCATGTGGCCATACTTGATTCTAATGTTGAAATAACAGATGAAGTAGCTCTCTAACAAATGGCGAACAATGTAAATCATGATTTTAAATGTATAAATAAATTTACCATCCCCAAAAACTTTTTGTATTTATATTCAACCAATTTAAATATTATTCTTTAGGTTATTGTATTTATATTCAACAAATTTAAATACGGTTCTTTAGGTTTTAAAAATTTATGTCTTGTTAAGTGGAAAAGCTATCAAACTACAAAAATCTAAACAATCAATGATTTAAAATACTTTCTATATATATATTATTTGAAATCCAATAAGAGTGGTTAGAGTTGCAAATGCGCTTCATATATGACAGGAATGTAACATCTCCATAAGACTTTGTGTACTCAATCTGTGAGAAGATTTTGTGTATGTAAGATATTTGTCTTTATAAGTCGTGATAACTTGTAATGATATGTGTTTCAAGTAAGTAATATTTAGTTTGAGGGGTTGTTTATTTAACTATTAAATAATTTTGACTTTTAGAAATTTTTTAGAACATTTGAATTATGTAATTTTAGTATTTTATAATTGAAATTCTAAAAATTAGTACGGAGAGAAAACAAAAATAATTATTAAAAAAATCAAAAATATTAATTTTTAAATTACTTTTATAATTTCAATATCTAAAATAAAATAATATCTAATTGCACGAAACTCAAGTTAATCTCATTTTTCCAAAATTCACGAAAGTCAAGCTATTACTAGGTATATTAGAGTCGGATCCTATGTGGTGATCTTTAGTACATTGTTTCCATTTTTAATGATTATTTTAGAAGGACTCTATAACGATGGAAGTGGTCCTATCTAGGATGATTATAGGAATGTGTGTCTGTAATGACGAAGTGGTCCTTGTTGCTTACTTAGAGGGACAAGATAGAAGGACTATGTCCATTTTAGTGGAAGTGGTCCTCTCAAGTAATCTTACTCATAGTAGAAAAGTGATGGGTCAAGTGTAACTATTTGTTGTTGTTTTTAGAAGATGTTTTAAGGTATTTGAAGTTTACCACAAGGTTATAAAGTTCAAATCGAATAGAACTTTATATTATTTAATCTAAATGAGTAAACTTTCTACTCGACCATTTGCACCGATCGGACAACCAGCAATGCGTGATGTGAAAGCTCACGCGAGCCAAGTCGTCTGATCGATGCAAATGGTCGAGTAGAAAGTTTACTCCTGCTTTGTGATATAGTGGTCTTTTATAAGCAATGAGATATGGAGTCTTTTTTTTTAAACAATAAATACAACCATTAATATTTTCCTTCAAACCAAGAAACCTAATAACCTTATAAAAGACCCCAGGTCAATAAACTCCCACTCCACCATTTTTCCAATGTGTTATTCCCCTTAGGTCTTGGTGGTCTCCTTATAAGAGCCATAAACTAAGTCCATGAGATAAGGTGAAACCTTGTTATACAATCGTATGAACCTTTAACCTATTAGTTTACCATCGTCATAGTCATAGAACACGTGTATGTTGTGAGCATAAAAATAGTGTTGCTATCTCGTTGATGACTTAACAAAATGGTGTCGCTAGGGGAATGAACAAAACAATGATAGATCGTCACTAGTGTAGGTTGGAGTATAATAATATCTAACCACATTTTGGATGGAATCATTTTCTATTATTACATTACATCTATAAGAAATAAAGTGATCTCAAAAGCATTATGTATAGAAAATAAAGTGATCGAAAAAGCATTGACTTAAGACACTAGAGCATAAATGTAGAAACCAAATCTTAATATTTTTAAAGCTTTTGGATGTATATTATTAATTAATATTTCTTAAAGAAAAAACTAGAACATAAAAGTAGAAACAAATTTTAATATTTAAAGGTTTGCATGTAGAAACCAATTTTAATATTTAAAGGTTTGGATGTAGAGTGTTAATTCTATTTTTTAAAGAAAAAAGAAACCATATTTCATATTTAAGAAGCATTCATGCTATTTTTTTATTAGTGACAACATTTATTAAAAATGTTATAAAAATTAAATTCTTGTTATGAATCGAGTTTTTATTAAAAAAGTTTTTTTAATAATGATGAGTCATTTTCATGGTTTAAAATGGTTTAAAATAGTTAAATAGTAAAAGAAGAATTAATGTTGATAAGTAACCCATAGATATTAGATAATTATAATGAGGAAAAACTTCAAGCGAAAATTGAGGAGCCATAACATATGAGACTTCTGCCTCTAATTCTTTTGTTTATGCCACATCAACAGTGCCAAAATTTGTACAATAGAGCTTTCAACCTATACATGCAACAAATACAACATATAGGAAATAAGCAATCAGTTTAGAATGACTTATAGATGAAAAATAAAACATTGAAACTCACTTCTTATTGTTCAACAAAACATGATATTTAAAGCAAACTGATTTTTAAGCAAAAACTCAAAATTGATGGAAGCATTGACATGTGCAAAGCCTTTCTATTAGCTCGTGGCCTTGTTGAAGCTATGTATTACTTTGATACATTTGAACACATTGCCAAAATTACTTTTGTTAGATTTTGTTACAACAAAATTGAACACGTTGTTAAAATGACTTTTGAAAAATATTGTTTGCCATTGCAACAAAATTGGATTTAGAAAATAGATCACCCATATGCTAAATTTGCATTTCTAAATGGTGGAGTTGAAGGGGAGATATACATGATATTGAGGAAGGGATTTGTTACAAAAGACAACAACAGTAAGGTATATTGATTTAAGAACTCTCAATATGGTCTTAATTAATCACTTGTGCATTTCTAAATGGTGGAGTTGAAGGGGAGATATACATGATATTGAGGAAGGGATTTGTTACAAAAGACAACAGCATTAAGGTATATTGATTTAAGAACTCTTAATATGGTCTTAATTAATCACTTGTGCATTTCTAAATGGTGGAGTTGAAGGGGAGATATACATGTATGATAGAAGGGATTTGTTATAAAAGACAACAAAAGGTATTTTGATTTAAGAACTCCCAATATGGTCTTAAGTAATCACCATCATCATGTGCTTGCATAAGTGCATGCATCAATATCTTCTTGTTAATGGCTTCAAAGGATGAATGGTTAATATGGTCTTAAGTAACCACCATCACCATGTGCTTGCATAAGTGCATGCATCAATATCTTCTTGTTAATGGCTTCAAAGGATGAATGGTTGACACTAATATTTATGTCAAGAGGGTGAAACAATGATTTGACATTTTGTATGTAGATGAGTCTATTATGACAAGTAATAATTTTTAATTTGCTCTTTTTTAAATTATATGTTAAATTTATATGGTAGATGTTAATTTAGACATACATTATTATCTTGGGATCATTATTACTTACCATGAGAAAGAAAGAACATTGCATATGAGTGAGAAGAGGTATTTAGAGGATGCACATAAGTGTATTTTTTTTATGTTTGTGTGTAATGTAGTAGTAGCACTTATGGAGGTAAATTTGACATTGATTGCTAACATGTTTCCATGGTTTGAATAGGGAAAAAAATTATGCTTGCAAAAGTGCATCAAAAAGTCAAATTTAGGTAATGGTATGCACGTTATTTATTTTAGCTTATACAATGTTCCTTTATCCAATACATGATGAATCCATGATAGCTCATTTGGTTGCAATAAACAAGATCGTGCTCAAATACATAAAAGAATGCCCTAAAATGGTTTTTAATTTAAAAAACATAAAGCAAAATTGGAGTTTGTGAGATACTCTAATTCATATTCAGTTGTGTATGTGACAGAAGAAATTCAATCACTAGATATTTTTGTATTTAACGGTGACACTATGGCATTGAATAACAAGAAGCTCATTTGTACAACTCTTTCAGGTATTGATACATAGTAAATGGTTGCATCTCATGTTGTGACATAGGCCATCTAAAGATGAAGGTTGAAAGAAGAGTTGGGATTAAAACAAAGTGAATCTTTGAAGTTATAATTTGGTAATCAAAGTTGTATCATAAAGTGTTGAAAATCCAAGCCATTAGTGAATAATAAAACTCTTGTCATGTCCCCATTTTGGACATAACCATGGAGTTCCATGTGCCATCCCTAGTGGTTCTTGACCAAGTCATAGATAATCAAATCCCTACGAGTTAAGAAGGAAATTGTTAATTAAATGGGGATTAATTTAGTCTAGATCAAAGTTGTAAATAATCCTAAGTTGTTATATTTCATTTCTTTATTTTCCATAAATAAATTAATATGGATAATGTGAAGTGGCTAGGTTGGCGCACCATGAAAAAGGATAAGGTATAGCATTTTGGAAAGTTGCATAAAAGAAAGAAAATCCAGTAAGAGGGTGCACTTAGGAAAAATCAAACAAAGCAAGGAAAGTTTGACTTTTGAGAAGGAAGGCAGGTAAAATCAATCAAACATGATAAAAGCAGGAAAATATAGAAAATCAGGATAAAAGCAGGAAAATCCATAAAAGAAGGAAAGTAGGACAAAAGAAGAAATGCAAGAAAAGAAGGAAAGTCTAACACAAAGCAAAAGCACAAATCAAGCTCTTTCTCCATTCCATTCATGAGGGTGCATTAACCAAGGAGGATTGAACATGAAGAAACCTCATCTATAAAATGATGCAATAGTGTATTGTTCACATATTTTGCTCATTTCACCATTCATGTTTGAGATCTTAACTTCTCAGTCTTAGGGATATCTTCCCCTAGACACAACCCAGAGGTGTGCCCCAACTGCTTTTCCATTCCTGAGCGAATATTGATGGTATCTATCCATTAATGAGATTTGTTTGCAGGGTATTCTATCATATCTAGAGATTCTCATGTTTTTTAAGAAGTATGGGATTTGAATCTTCAAGTTCTTCAGTGATTGTGGTCTCCATTTACATTGTAATGATTTATTTTGATAAAGGATGTTATGCAAGCCATCTTTGAGAGTTATTTCGACCTCCCATGGTTGTTCTTGATGTAATTGAGCCCCTCTGCAAATTTTATGACAATCTGCATCAGATTGATTAAGTTTCATATGAGTTGATTGTACATTGTTTAGTTCTCAACATAAAATTTACTAGTTTTACAGTTTCAAGCATTAATCAGACATACTTTCGCAATTTCTCTTCATTTTTGTTATGATATATCTTAACACTTTGATGTATAGGTTCCATGCCAAAATCCAAGGATTTGTTGCCCTCTTCTACTATTTGGGAATCCAATAAATCAATTCTTATGAGTAGTCCTCAAATCTAGTTTGACTAGTACAAACCATATAGCTTCCCAAATCTGTTCTAGACTTACACAAACTTGTTTTTGCTGATTAATGACACCATATCATAGTTTTGTAAACTTTATTTAGTGAATTCCCTCACTAGTGGTCTCTCGGAAGTGAAATAGTGAAGGTTTTAGTTTGCATATGTTGGGAACCCAAGGATCCTAGAAGTAGACTTCAGCCTCGTTGATGCTCGAAACTTAAACGGACCCAAAACATTGTGCATAGGAACCTAATAATTCCTGACCCCTTCTCTTTCTTTGTTGATTCTCCTTACCTGGTTTTTGAACCATTAATCAATTAAAATTCCTTGTTCCAATAGATTGTTTAAATTTTTTTCTTGATAAGAAGAAGTTAACATGATGAAATATTGTTCTATGATATATCATATATCATATGGTTGTAGATCAAATATTTGATAATCTATTGATTTGAGTTATCATTGAGCATAACGAGTCTCAATGAGTTATCATTGAACATCACAAGTCTCCATTATAGATGGTGACTTTGGAAAACATCAAAATATATATAAAATGTTGAAATATCAAGTATTAGACTATCGAATATTAAACTTTTTCCATACCTAAAATTAAAGAAAATAACAAAACCAACCAAATAAAAAACATATATATCAATGTATGTGGATCAAAGAATCTCAATCTAATTAATCTGTAGATTTATAGATAAATATTGTATTATAAATATAGCTTTTTGTAATACAAAGAGCATGGCAATGTCAAATATTTGTTTATGCGTTTCTCGTCTTGTATTTGTGCTTATTTATAACAAGTTATTTTTTAAATGTCAATTTGTTCAGGTTCAACACGTGTTGTTTGTCATATACAAGTTATTGCAATTGTACTCAAATTATTTAAGTGATGATGATAACATCAATTCTCAACTATTTTCGAAGCCTTTTCTCTGTCAATACCTTTTCAAAATAAAGATGCCTTAATTAATATATTCATTTTCTAATTTAGTGTATGATATTTCTTTTGCATGTATCCATTAGTATTAGCTCTAAGGCGCATTTCCTTCTAATTTATTCAGGAATTTTGGAGATATTGAGCATTTTTCTTGATTTTGTTGTTTTGTATAATCTTTCCCTTGTGAGTTTCATAGAGGAGTTGATGGGCACAACCTTTCTTTCTAAAGCTACATGCCAGGCACAAAAACATGGCTAAAACTTGCATGTGTCGATTGACAGGTAAAAAATAATAATTAAGGAGTGGTCTATATTTGATTTGGTTTACTTTTATCACTATTAAGGGGTGTGAAGCACATACATCTTGAGATTATTTTAAATTGCAATGTCTTTGTTTATATAAAAATCCTAGAAGTATATAAGAAAAGGTCCCTTCATATGGGATTTATGCATTTTTGGGTTGGATATGATTTTTAGGAGACTCTTGGAGAAATTTTGAATTGTTTTTCCTCACATAAAGGAAGGTCCAGTTTGCCTAACCACTTTCCCAATTTAGTTATGGATATATGAGGAGGTTAATTGGAGGAATGTTGGATGCCCTCGAAGACCATTGGACTAGAGAGAACCTTCTAGAGGAAGGGACCCAAGGAAAAAGGATTTGGATTCATATCACCATTCAAATGGATGGCTTGGATGCAATTTTTTATACTTTAATAGAATCTCATTTCCCCTCCCCAATTTTTTCTTGCCATTGGTGTAATGTTGTCAATTAAATGTTTTAATATTCTTCATTTAACTAAACAAGTAGATTTTTCACATGAGATCTAAGGTTTTGTTACTTATAAGAAGGTGTTTTTGCTTTTCTTGTGTATAGGATTCATGGATCTATGACCTCCTTTTATTGCCCATTCATTCAATCAAATATCAATTAAGGAGTGCAAGTTAAAGGTTCATATTTTCCCTTATTTACCAATATCCTATTTGCTTCTTTCTTTCTTATCTTAGTTAAGTAAAACTTGTTTTGTTTATCACTAATCTTCCGCTAAATAAGAGGGAATCAAGTAGTGCACTCATATGAAATATATTGTCTTGGAATTTGTTAATGAAGTATTTCCCTCACATTGAAATATCATGGTAGAGTTTTATAATTGTTAGCACCTAAACCCGCTATCTAGAATTTTTTCCATTTCCCTTGAACCTATATAATTTGATAGCCTTTTCTTTATTGATCTAATATGAAAACCTTATATAAGTCGTGTATTATCCATTCATTATGTGTCATTAATGTTTTTTTCCTGAAGATTCTTTGTTTCAATAAGTTGTTGGTAAAATAAGATTGTAAAGGGTTGCACGACCTTGTTTTAGAGCATTTTTTCATAACATGACCTTTGCAGGATTACATAATTCACTAATACGTATGGTTTACTCATTATTGAGGGTTTGAATGACTCGGTAGTGAAATATGTAATTTTTATTTAAGTAAACTACCGAATTCTGCCAATTTTGGTAGCAAATTTGACAGTTATTTTGTAAAGGCGCTACTGGATTTAAAATATGACGATGATGTCACCTAAGAGGCTGACCTCCTGCCAAATCAAACATTACTCAAACGCCATCCAAATTTTGCATAATCACGTAGGTAAGGAATGAGCAATGATGGATTATCATGGGATTAGTTAGTATGTTATAATCATATCAAATCACTATGTGGTTAGTCATTTTTGCATGTACTACCCAATATGGTTTGCATGTATGAATTCATATAACTTAAAATTACCAAGTGTGCATGATTTTTCTTCATGTTTTAAGCATGAACTCTTCTAGTTTTGTTCAAGTATTTTGCATGATAAGCAAGGGTTTCAGAGTAGTGATTTTGCAATAGGGACTACACAATCTACAAATTACTGAGGTATGTCTTCATGCAAAGGAGGCCATGTAGTTTGTTATGAACATGAAGGAATAAGGATTCTTGAGGATCGTGCCAAATGTGAAAGCAAATTTAGAAACACGAGATGGTTTTTCTTTTGTGAGAGGTTACAAGGACACCATGAAGGAGTTGCTTGAGCGTTTGCTGAAAGGATTGATGGTCACTAGGAAGTAGTAGGATATTTAATCATCCAAGTGATAGAAGCATCAATAGAAATGGATGGAAGACTACCTGTGGATGGAGAAGGTTGGTTTAAGAACCAAGATATCACAGTAGATAACCGCAATCGGTTCCTCAAAGAAGAATTTTATAGCCCTGATTGGGGAAAAGTAATTCCTAAGGCATGCTTGAAAGAAGAATGGAGTGAGTTGTTGAATATGGTTCAGCGATACATCACTGGTGAAGGTAGGTATGCAATGGTTTTCCTATATCATATGAGATTTGTGTTGCACCTTAGTGGATATGCTATAATGAACCTTCCATAATTCGTGTTGAAGAGACTCACCAAAATGTCCACCAAGGTCCAAGCTTACCCAAATAATACACAACGCAGTGTATTCCACTAAGCTTTGATTAACTTATTGATAATGGAGGCATTAAGAAAAATTGAAAGGTCACAAAAACCACTTTTTATTTATTTTTGGTTTTGAAACTCAAGGAAGTGAGTCTTAGGGGGTAAAGACAATTACTCCCTCTAGAAGATCAAAAAAATCCTAGGACGCCCAAAAGCATAGGAAGAGGTGATTTGAATGCACAATTGGAGACTGAAACTTTTACTAACAAATCAAGTAAGAGAAAAAATGAATCTAAATGAGAAAGTACTTCCAAAATAGAACTACAATTTTCTCCCGAGTAGGAGATAGTAGGTTCTAGTATCAAACATGTTTATAGTTGCAAAAGGAAAAGGGAAAAGATAGTCTTTGAACTAGAAATTAAGGAAACTAGATTGGAACCTATTTTTGAACTTGCATACATAGAAGTGGTGGAACCTTCAAGTAGTCAGTCAAGAAAGAAAAGGAAAAAAGAAATTCAAATGGATAAATAAAAATTGCAGCAAGTGTATCCACCTAGAAATCCCATACTAGACCAATTAATAAATTCTGACTAAATCCCAAGTCCATTTTTTATCATTGACTAAAGAAAAGTACAATCATTGACATCGAGGAATCTCCACAAGAGAAGAGGAAAACATTTAAAGATCCAACACTATAAAAAAATGTACCTAAGGTTTTGAAGAAGAGAAGAAACCTTAGAGTTGAAAAATCAAAAGAACTAGAGGTATCTAGACATAATCAAGGAAAAGGAATAGAATCCTCAAATTCCACCTCTGATGAAGATATTGATCTATCTTTTGAAAAGGATGAGAAAATTTCTTATGTCTTGACAACCATTGAAATGGAACTTAATGAATTTCTAGAATTGCCAGAAATTAGTCCTCATGGACAAACGTATTCAGAAGAGCAGAAAGAGATAGAAAAGGTTGTCCCAAGTTCACCCTGTCACACTGAATCAAAAGGGAAGAATATATCAAATCCACCTTACTCAGATAGTGAAGATACATAGTCAAAGCAGGATGAACCCAACAACGAGACAGGGATGGATGAAATTGCATTACTACATTAGCCAAAGGACAAAAAGACTAAGACCAGAAAGACACTCAAGAAGGAACTCAAGAAATCCAAAAGTCTAGTTAAAAACTTGCAATGGGAAATAAGAACTATAGAATGAGAATGACAAATTCAAGAGAAGAACGGGCAGACTTGTAACAAAGCATAATAAACTTTGTGATATAGCTCAAAAGTTGACACAAGATAATAATAAAATTGTTCAATCGGGGAAAATGTTGGAAAATGAAATGGCTCTAGGAAAAGCATAGAGGCCAAATAGGGAACAAGTTAGACTTGTTAGTAGTGGTAGTGTGATAGGTTTAACAGGGCACACTACAAATTTTTATACTCAAAAGTCAAGTTATGGAGGGATTTCATAAGGTTATTTCATGAATGCTACCAATATGGAGACAAGTGAGGCTTCTGTAGAAAATTTGCATTGTTTTGAAGTGAAAACAACTACCAAAAAGCAACACACGTTCTGATTCTAGTTACATGATTGATATATGAAATCCAGACATTTTGCAGCTCCTTACACATATGAATTCACATAATCACTCTAGAATTTCTTGTATCCTGATTTGTCAAGAGGGTAATTTTTAGTGGCGAAATTTCGCCAATTGGCTATTTTTGGGGGGTTTTCAAAAAATAAATTTGCTATTTGGTCATTTTTAGTGTCTAATATCGCCTTTATTTACATAAAATATGTTTTTTTATCATACTATTTGCCAAAATTTACACATTTTAGTGTTAATTTTATGTTTCATATTTAATATTCGCCTACCTATCTATAAACATGTTTTTTCAATCCAAAACAATCACCTAGAATACTATACTTAAGTATAATATTAGAATCCTTAAAAAATACCCTATTTGACATATTTCAAGTTTTTGTGAAATTTCTAAGGAGCTTAAATCCAAGGAGCTGCCCAATTACATTTTCTTGTGTTGTTAAATATCAAATATATGCTTAGATGTAGATTAAGTGGTGATGATAGAGTTAGTAAAAGCATCCCTAAAATGTTGAATCTAAGATCAAAAATATATTTTATTTTAAATTATAAAATCTTGATGTAAACATTATAAAAAATCCCAAGATAGAAGTTGGTCCACTTTTAGTGGATCTAAGATACAAATCTGATGTATTTTGTATCTATAAGAGAGAAAATGTAAAGGAAAAAAGGGGTTGGAGTAGTAAGGCCATAGAGGGTCGAAATTCAAGCTATGTGTTGTACAAATAAGCTATTGCATCATCAATATATTTCATTATGAAAGATCAATCTTTTTGTGGGTTAGACTATGCTTCCTTTAAGTTCTATTCACTTCTTCTTATTTTGAATATAGAGATTTCTTTTGCACTGCATTTAAATGTCATGTATGTTCCAGATCTAATAACAACGAATGCTTTGTTGTGGATTTCCTATAGCCTGCAATATTTATTCTATATTATTTTGATTCAAGACATTGTTTTGAGTTTGAATGTATTCTTTGTGAATGTATGAGTTGGACAAATTGTTACCTTATATATTTATACCTTCATCTTGATTCTCCTACATGATATTAAACAAATGTTTAACTCCATTGACTATATTCCTATGAAACTATAATGTATTGCTCATTGAATTTATATATGCTTGATTTTCCTTCTCAAACATCCAACCTATATGATCTACCTGATTCACATTCAAATTTAAACCAATATCACAATTGAGGTGCCCTAGCTCTAAAATTTTGTAGCCTAGTGCAGAATTTAGGGATAACATATGTTGGCATCGTTGATGGGGAAAGGGTTAATGAAGTATTTTTCCCTGGGATGCACTATAGTGACCAAATCTGATTTTTGATGGTGAACAAAAGTTGGACACTGAAATTTTACTGCATACTTTTCACCTGGCGACTCTATTGAAGTAGTTATGGCTCCAAAGAAGGTTGGAACCCAAGCAAATCCTCAATCGCCTACCTTGTACCTCAATCATATCTATCTAAGATATTTAAGGAAGAAAAAGCTCAAAAAAAAATTAATCCATATTCTTCATGTACATCCAAATACCCATTAACTCCTCTATTTAAGAAAAGTATAGATAAGTAAATCACCTTTGTGGGTACTCCAATTAATTATTTGCCACCTTTTTCATAAATGGAAAATAAAAAAAATCTATCATTTTCTATTCCTTCACCTGAAGTTAGAAAGTATGCGAGTGATAGTGCAACTTTAAAGGTTTTCATTAATTCTCTTGCATCAAAGCAATCCAAAGAGGAATTTTAGAGATTAGACTAATTTGATCTCCATAATCATGTAGTGCTTGTGTCAATCCCTTATATACCACTTTCTTGTCAAGTTCAACCTTAAGTCTCTTCTGCTATTGTAAATCAACCTCCAAATAAGATGAATGCCATAAAGGATTCTAGGTATGATCCACTTATACTTCCTCAAAACTTAGACCCTTTACCTGCTGAAGACAATTTTAAATATATTCCTAAGTTTAATGGAGAGGGTGAAGTTACTAGTGAGGAAGATTTAACATTGTACTACATCTATGCAGATAATCAAAATATATAACAAGAATATGTTTAGATGAGGGTCTATGTGTAGAGTTTTGATGGTGAAGTTAGGAAATGGTTTGAGGATTTACCTGTTAATTCTATCAATGGTATTGATGCCTTAGATGAGGTTTTCCTAAAACAATGAGCAGACAAAAAGGACTACTTGTATTGTATAACAGATTTTGATGCATTTAAGAGGAAAGGTGATGAATTAGTGGTTGAGTTTGTAAAATTATTTAATAAAATGTATATCAAGGTCCCTACGGGTCAATGTATCCTGGGATGTGGCTTTACCCCTCAGTTGTAGAAATGGCAGTAGTAATGCCGCTCTATTGGACGTTGAATTGGTCTCCTGGGATGTGGCGAATTGGTCTCCTGGGATGTGGTGGAGCCCCTCAGTAGTTAGATTAAACCTATTGAAACCTCAGATAAAATTACTTTTGACAATACATTTGATGATGAGTTTTCTTTATTGTTAAGAGAAAAAAGATATGTAACCTTACAAAATATGCAGGAGGTCGATTTAGAAGTTGAGTCCAAACTCATGGCAGTAGAGAGGCTTAGAGATAAGCCAGATCGTGAAAACAAAGATAAGAGGAACGAAAAGGAAGAAAAATGCCCATCTGCATCTAGCTCATAGTCTCAGGAAGGAAAAATTGAAGATATGACAAAGATGATCAAGAAGCTATCATCAAAACTGGCCAAGATGGAGATGGAAAGTAAAAGTAAAAACTGACCTATTCAATATGGTGGTAATATAAGTCCTAATCAATTTAGGAGACCTTTCAATCCATAATTTGTGTAGAGAGAAAGGAGGAATACTGAAGATTAGAAGATTCAACCTCCTTTCCAAAACAATATTGTGGATGAGACTGGTGAATTTGATGATGTTGAGGTAGGGGAACCTGATCAAGAAATTCATCTTATTGAAGGGGATCATAATTTATCCATTTGACTCAATATGATTATGAGGACTCCATGATGTTAGATCAGGTACTGAAATGTAGCTAAAAGTGATTCATCTGGTGCATATCAAATATCTTATATTTTTCAAACTAACCTGTTAGGTATAACTCCCGATTCAATCCATTACATAGCTAAAAGCATTTATTTATACATTTCATAGGAAGGTTGTGTTTCACCTTCCGCCCAGCCTTTTCGGCTTCCTAACTATTCAGTTTTCTTTATTTATTTACAATAATCCCTAATGGATTATATTCTAAGAATCCCCCTCTTAATCCGAAGGGGTGTTCATAAGTCCAAGCATGTTTCTGAATCTTTCAAACTTTTCTCGTCCAAGCGCTTTGGTGAAGATGTCTGCAATTTGATCATTTGTGGAACAATGTCGAAGATGGACTGTCTTGGCCTCTACATGATGTCGAATCAAATGATACTTTGTGTTGATGTGTTTGGTTCGATCATGGAATCTAGGATTCTTAGCCAGCTTGATTGCAGAAGTATTGTCGACCAATAATGGAGTGGAGTTCTCTTGTTTTTCTTGCAAATCTTCAAGTATCTTCCTGAGCCATACTATTTCTTTCGTTGCTTCAGCTGCAGCCACATATTCTATTTTTGTTGTTGAATCTGCCTGAACTGACTGTTTGCGTGATCTCCATGAGACAGCTGCTGATCCAAGACTCATAGTGTATCCAAAATTTGATACTCATGTCTCCTTATCGCCATCAAAATCTGAGTCTGAGTACCCAATAAGTTTGAAGTCATCCACTTTAGAGTACTTGAGTCCAATGTCTTGAGTCCCCTTC
>LPNX010771304.1:651997-762573 GCA_001517045.1 Pseudotsuga menziesii
CGGTCTTTCCAACTTCATCTGGATGGACACTTTCAAGTGTCTTTGTGGCCCATTTAGGAATCTTCCGTGATGGCCCTGGTTGATCAGCTGGTGGTGCTTCATCATTGATTGAGAGTCTTTCAATTCTCTCAATCACATCATCCAGTTGAACCTCTTGTTCAAGTGAAGTAGCAGGAACTTCTTCATGCGGGGGAGTTGGTGCTTCATATGGAAATTCCAAAGGTTGATCTAGAATAGGAATCCCCCCTTCAAGGTTTGGAATTTCATATTCATTTTCAGAATATGTCTTTGGATGAGGATAACTTTCCAAATGATCAAGCTGTCTCTCAATGGACTGGTCATTTTTATTAGTTTCAAGAAAAATGACATCTCTGGAAATAACAAACTTCTTGTTTAGCTCATCATACAAATGGTATGCCTTGGAGTATTCTTCGTACCCCAGGAAAATACATTTTCTGCTTCGAGCACCAAGCTTGTTTCTTTGCTCCTTTGGAATCAAGGCATAACAGGTGGAACCAAAAACTCAGAGATGCCTGATTGAAGGGAGATGGCCAAACCACATTTCATGTGGAGTCTTGTTATCAAGAGCATTTGAGGGACTTATGTTTCTCAAATATGCTGCACATTTTACTGCATCACCCCAAAACATTAGTTTTACATTCTTGAAAAACATCATAGAGCGAACCATATTCATTATGGTTCTATTCATTCTTTCTGCTACACCGTTTTGTTGAGTATTGTAGGGAACAGTAGTCTGATGTGCAATTCCATGTTGGCGAAGATAATTTTCAAAAGCATTTGAAGTGTATTCTTTCCCATTATTAGTACGAAGTGTACCAATTTTTTATTGTGCTTGTTTTTCTATCAATGCATGAAAGTCTTTGAATGTTGGAAATGCTTCTGATTTTGTCTTTAAACAGTAAATCCAGCACATTCTTGAGTAGTCATCAACAAATGTCATAAAATACTTATTCCCATTTGCTGAAGGAGTTGTCATTGGGCCACATAAATCAGAATGCACTAGTTCTAATTTCCTACTTGCTCTGAAATTAGACTCATGGAATGGCAGCTTACTATGTTTCCCTAATATACATGCATCACATTTGTTCTTCTCTTTGGGAATGGTGGGCAAACCAAATACACCATTCTTTCTCAACAAACGAAGACTGTTATAATTTAGATGACCAAATCTTGCATGCCATAATGAGCTAGATGACATATTACCTTCTCCATGCTGAGAGAGGTAGGCATAGTTCTGAAATCTTGTGGATGAACCCTTGAGCTTCAACAGCTTCCCATCTTCGTATCCAGTCATGATGACTTGGTTGTCAGAGGACTTTCTTATTTCAACGATTCCATCAACCATGTGGATGGAATGGCCTTGCTGTCGAATCTCCACCATGGACAGCAGGCTTCTCTGCAACTCTGGAAGATAAAGAACGTTCTTCAACAAGAAATCAGGGAATCCAGGCATCTTCAGTCGAATGGTGCCCATTCCCTTTGGTTTAATACTTGACTTATCTGCAAAGTAAACTATGCCATCTATTGTTTCATTAAGTTCTTCAAAATAATCTTTTCTAAATGTCATGTGTGATGTTGCACCAGTATCAAGCAGCCAACAATCTTTGTAAGATGAAAGTGAAGTCATTTCATTAATTCCAAGATTACAATGTGCAACAATACAATGAGCAGAATCAGAAGATTTACTAGCATCTTGGTTTTTACTGTCATCTTTCTTCTGGTTATGCTTGTATTTGATGGAGTCCCATGAAGCCCAACAATGATCTGATGTGTGCCCAGTCTTTCCGCAATGCATGCACTGCAAATCTGATCTTTTGTTTCTGTCCCCTCTGCCTCTGAAGTTTCTTCTTCCTCGTCCTCTCTTGCTGCAATCTCCCTTGGAAGGGTCTTTGAACCGATTCTTTGTTTTCTAAACAAAGTCAAGGGATTCTTCGACAGGCTCGCTTGATTTCTTGATCTTTCTAGACCATTTTGGATATGTTTCCTTGCCAGTGAGGACATCACCAACAATAGATGCAAAATTGTGCATCTTCAATCTGGAATTTGCAACTTACAGAATACTTGGAAGAAATATGGGATGCAGGTTTAGATTCCTGCTCCTTTATAGATTACAATATGATTCTGCAGCCTATACAAATAATTTTGCAGCTTATCAAATAATGTTGCAGCTTATCAATAGCTCTATATCATTAATTCTAGAGTGCTATTACATGAAAATTACATTTCAAATACAGTAATACATCAACAAAATATCTTGCAGCAGCCTTGTTTGTAGTAGCATAACGTGGACTCTTCAATGGCAGGTTGTATATTTGATGAAGTCGCAACACTCTACAGAGAAGAGATAGACCCCAACTCAGACGGGACAAGGTGGCTCGCAGTAGCTTGAAGAACTTGCAGGTAGCTTCACGCAGGAAGCTCCACGTAGGCAGCTTCACTCAGAAAATTAGGGTTTCCACAGACGGCGCCATAATCTCAAATCGCAGCTTCAAATGGAGGATATCATCTCTCACAAAAATCACAGCTTCAAATGTCATATTCAGTGTGCACATAAATATTATTAAAAATTTGGATTCACGTATAACTAGGGTGCAAAACATTTCAATTCTATGTGATCTCCTAATCAAAAATATTTAATCCAAAACAAAACGAAGACATCTTGCGACCATCTCTTTCCGGCATCATAGTGAACAGAAGCTCACAGTCACAGCTCTTCAACGCAATATATATGTATGATCAGACTTCAACACAATATATCTATTAGTCTTCAACATATATCAGGCACAATACATCATACATTATTTCTTCAGTGCACATTATTTCTCCAGCAATGAGAGTGCAGCGATCACTGGGAAATTGGAATGGCACCCAAAAAAAAGAGCGTCGTCCTCCATCTCAAAGGCTCCCGCGTGATGTGGTGATGAAGAGTGAGGGTGAATCTTCACCAACAGTCTCCAGTCATTGTGTTTCAAAGAAATCACAATAAAAAACACAGGTTCAGTCTTCACGCAAATAAAATATGCATGAGTTTTCACCAAACATTCAATAACAAGGCGTTTTTCTGTTGGTTGCAACTTCAATTATCAATCATTACACCAACGCATGCAGTGGTTCAACGCATGCAGTCTTCAGTCTTCAATCATACAACGCAGGCTTGTAGCAGCACCCAGTCTCCACGCAGTCTTTAGCATACAACACAAGCTTGTAGCAGCACCCAGTCTCCATGCAGTCTTCAGCATACAACGCAGGCTTGTAGCAGCACCCAGTCTCCACGCAGTCTTCAGCATACAACACAGGCTTCTCACAAGACTTTCGACAGCGACTCCAATCCTCCACGCAGTATTCATGCAGTCTTCAAGGTGAATGAGGGCAGTATTCAGCAGTCTCCAACACGCAGTCTCCAACACGCAGTAGTCTTCAACACCTTCAGTAATCTCCAACACCTTCAGCAAATGGTAGTCCACGATGGAGCTCCACGCAGGTAATGGGTCGATTTATATATAGCTCCAGTGCAAAATGCAGAGAATAGTACCCTCAAGTTGCGATTAGGGTTTCCAATACCAAGCTCCCAGATTCATGTTTCCAATACCAAGCTCCCAGATTCGTATTTCAGAAGACTTCCACCCATGAAGGGGTCGCAGCAGACAAGAAAGAAGAGCGAGAGGAGTGAAGATTGAGACTGTGGATTTGCAGGAAGATGGAGTACAATGGGAGATCAAGCTATACGTTATTGAGAGAATTAGGGTTTGGTATAAGCTAATTCACACGTTCAGGGAACTAACAGTAAACATCCCACAACACAAAACCTCATCAGCGTGAAATGATTAGGGTTTATGATATTGTTCTATACCAATAATGCATGCAAGCAGAGACTGGAGGAAAAACGCACACAATGAATGCGACTGGCAGACAAAATGACAATGGACTGGCAAGCAGAATGGCAACGCTCTGATAACACAGGCAGAATGGTAGGCATGCAATGCAGCCAGAAGTTATGGTAGGAAAATAGCCATGCTCTGATACCACTTGTTAGGTATAACTCCCGATTCAATCCATTACATAGCTAAAACATTTATTTATACATTTCATAGGACGGTTGTGTTTCACCTTCCGCCCAGCCTTTTCGGCTTCCTAACTATTCAATTTTCTTTATTTATTTACAATAATCCCTAACGGATTATATTCTAACATAACCCATAGAGGAGGTATGATCTGAGATCAAGAAAAAATAAAAACTGTCAAACTCAGGTTAAGAAGGTTGTTGTTTCGGTTAAACGAGTACAGTAACTGAAGCAGAAAGGAAGCATGACTAACATGGAAGAAAAAATAGAATTGTGGAAACTAAAGAGGATGATAAACTTACTACTTCTTTCAGCTTGGAGAAAGAAATTAGTAAGATAAGAATTCCTATTCCTTTAGTTTAATTAAAGAAAAATATGTCCTATAAAAATTTTGTTTTGAAATTTTTACAACCTATTGAGAACTTAGTCCCTTCAAATATTGTAAATCTACAAGATGAGAATCCCACAATTATATTCATCCCTAAAATGGATGGAAAGACTAGATTTTGTTGACCCTTCTTCTCTACACTTACAGTCCATGATAAAATGCTCCGCAATTGTCTTTAAGACTCATGTGCTTCTTATAACCTGATGCCCAAGGTAGTTATGGAATCATTAAGATTGAATGTAACCAAACCATACCATGATTTGTACTCTTTTGATTCTAAGGCTGTAGAATTTCTATGAGTAATAAAGGATGTATTAGTCATCCTATCCCAACTCCCTATGAAGAGTGTCATCATGGATATTGTAGTTGTTGACATTTCCCCCAAATTTCGTATGCTCTTATCTAGGTCTTGGACCAAAAAGTTGGGTGAAACATTGCATATGGACTTAACATACACCACTATTCCTATGTTTGGAGGGGAGTAGAGAAGGTTATACATGGAAATCCAATTAGCATACATTGTTAGTGACCATAATAATTCAAAAAACCATCCTATTTATGTTTTTCAAGAAGATCTTGTCTCTTTCAATCTACATGTTGGTGATGATGTTTCAAATCATGCAGAAGTTTTGAACAAAATCTATAGAGGGTAGAGGGTAGTTGGTGCCCAAAGGATTTATATGATTGATGGGTTCTCTAGTTACAACTAGATTGCATTCCATGAGGATGATAAATATAAAATAAACTGTGTTACTCCATGGGTGACCCTTATGTATGATAAGATGTCCTTTGGCCTAATGAACATTGGAGCAACCTTCCAAAGAGATATGGACATAACATTTGTTGGAGAGAGAGAGAGAAGTTTATTGTGATTTAATTAGATGACATTATTGTATTGTCTAAATAAGACGAAGAACATTTAAAACACCTCAAGAAAACATTTTTAAAGTGTAGAAAATATGTTCTGTCTCTAAAACCAACAAAACACACTTTGTTATGCAGGAAGATAAGCTTTTGGGGAATATTGTTTCATCGGAAGGTGTCGAGATTGATCCGACCGTAGTGGAAGCTATACAGAAAATTGATATTCCTAGAAAAATAAGGGTGTGAAAATCTGATTCACAACAAGATCTAGGAGATAAGGGAATCCTCACTACTTAAGAAATTCACAAACTATGCAGAAAAAATAGTGAAAAGAAAAAAATTAACACATATGAATGGTGCCAATAACTGACTTTATTATCATTGCCCAACATGCAAATATGTCTGGAACATCATTATAATACAATAGGAGAAAATCGTTGGCCTTTGGAGGCAAATTGGATGGATACATGTGGCAGGCTTAGATTGGACCTCAAACTCCCCTAGGTGGACCAATGAGCTCCCAAACCACCTCAAACGGTCACGAATGGACATGTGAACATGGTTGAAGCATTCTAGTAAATAAATGAAGGTAGACTAGGTGTGATGGAGTGCATGGGTGAGTGGGAGTGGCTCTAGGCAACAATAAATGGTCCAAAAGAGCCAAAACACCCAAATACCATAAATGGGCGTTTATGGTTAACCAGTTTCCATGTTTTAAGGAGTGGGAGTGCCCCAAGAACTAAACAATCATAAATTAGGGAACATGTGTCTCCAAAATGATCAAATATGGGTTCCTGGATGCATTAATGAGTCTAAAACACCAAAATACCTTGTTAGACCAACATAACCAAGGCTTGGACCATGTGACATAAGTACAAAACAAATGAAAATGTGTGCTATTGTTATATGACCATGGTACCAGGTGTTATGATTCTCTAACACCCCCCCTTAATCCTGACTTAGTGTAACCACATACAAAATTGAGGCCTTGGAAACTAAGGCTCAAGTCACCTCTTACAAAAAAATATTTGTCCATATAACCAAGGTAAGGAGGAAAACCTCATGGGAACAAAACCTCACCTCAAAAATGGACATGGAGAAAATCCAAAAGTGAATATCAGAAATCACCATGTGTCACCCACTCCAAGAAGTGATCTCAGATAGGTGAATGTCTTCTATGTGAAGCTCTTGGTGAAGATGTCAGCAGTTTGCTTTGCAGATGGACAATACTGTAATGATATCACCTGCTCATGCACCAAGCTCATGATGTAGTGCATGTGTATCTCTATGTGCTTGGTACTTTGTATATATACTGGATCAATGGAAATCTTGATTGCACTTTGATTGTCACACCAAATGACAGTGGGTGAATCAAGTTCAAAACCAAGTTATCCAAGAATGCCTTGCAACCACACACACAATGTGTAACTGCATTCACTGCTCCTCTGTATTCGACCTCAGCTGATGAAAGGGATATAGTGTGTTGTTTATTACTTAACCATCATATGGAACCATGTGAAATCATGCAGAAAAGGCCTAAAGTTGACTTTCTGTTAATGAATCTCCATCCCAATCAGAATTAGTAAATCCAACTAGTTCTAGTGGAGAACTAGCAGCATAGTGTACCCCAAAGTGTTTGGTTCCTTGCACATAATGCAAGATCCTTTTTGTAGCCTTACAATGGATTTCATGAGGATCCTGCATATATCTTGCAACAAAACCTACTTCATAATCCAAATCAGGTTGAGAGTGTGTGATATACAACAAGCTCCCAACTAGTTGCCTATATAATGAGTTGTCCACCAATGGAGATGAACCACAATCACCTAGTTTCCCTCTCGAAAGGAAGGGACACTTGGTTGCCTTAAATTCAGCCATTTTGAACTTCAATAATAGTTCTAAAACATACTTTGATTGGTTTACCTTGAAACCTGAATCATATTTCTCAATATACAAGCCAAGAAATTGTTTCAACAATCCAAGGTTAGTCATTGAAAACTCACTATGCAAAGAGGACTTAATTGAACCTATATCATCAATGCAACTTCCAATGATAACAATTTCATCAACATAAATCACTATGACCTGCAATGAATCACTTATATGCTTCAAATATACATTAGAATCATATTTGCATCACTCAAATCCTAGTGAAAGAAGAAAGTTGTCCATCTTGGCATACCAAGCCCTGGGGGCTTGCTTGAGGCCATTGAGTGACTTCTTCAACCTGCAAACAAGTGAAGGATCATGAATGGAACCTTCATGCTACTACATATAAATCACCTCATGAATTTCACCATTAATAAAAGCACTCTTCACATCCATGTGGTAAACCTCCCATCGCTTAGATGCAACAATGGCCAAAACTAGCTTGATAGAATCCGTCTTTGCTACCTATATGAATGTCTCTGCCTGGACCACTCCTTAGACTTGAGACAATCCTTTGGAAACCAAGCTAGCCTTGTAATTGATATCAAAACCATGTGCATCCACCTTGGTCCTATAGACCCACTTACATTGCACTAGTTTCCTCTTGGAAAGTAGAGGAACCAACTCCCGAGTTTCATTGTCTCGCAAAGACTTGAAATATTCTTGCATGGTTGTTTTCCATCTTGGGTCAAGTGATGCTTCCTGATATGTCTGAGGATCAGATCCAACCATTATAAATTTTCTCTCTTAAAGATTCAATCACAATTGGAGAAGGCATTGTGAAATTGAGATCTAGTTTTCCTAGAGTCTAATGGATCTCCAACAAGATCGTTGGTTGCTTGTATGGTTTTCTCAGCCCATTTTGGCCTTATGGGTGAGTCATGATATGAATTCATGTCATAAAAATCATCATAAATATAAGAATCAGAAAAATCATAGAAAGAATCATCACTTACATCATCATGGAGTGGAGGATGTGATCCCCCTTGACTAGTTCGATCTCTTGCATGGGCTCTTCTTCGAACTGTACACTCCTTTCAAAGTATGTTTTCTAAGATGAGGGATCAAAGGGATTGTATCCCTTTGGATATTCAGCATATACAACCATAATGGACTCCTTTCTTTGAGGTTTCAAGGACTTTCTCTTCTCGAGAGGAATTCTAGCCCAAGCCTTTAAGCCAAAAACCTTGAAATGATAAACATTGGGCTTGTGACCACTCTAAGCCTCAATTGGAGTTTTACCTTCCAATAATTTGAGTGGAGCTATGTCCTGAACATATGCAGCACAATTTATGGCTTCAATCCATATATTAGGTTACAAATCCTTAGCCTCCATCATGCATGTTGCCATCTCTTTCAGAGCTCTATTCTTGCGTTCTGCAACACCATTTTGTTGTGGTGTGTAGGGCACATAATGTTGCATTTTAATGCCATTTTCATGACATAGATGCTGCAAATTATTGTTGACATACTCCTTTCCATTATCACTCATAATAACCTTGATTTTATTCCCATTCATGTTCTCAACTAAAGCTTTGAACACTTTGAAAGTCTCAAAAACTTCAGATTTTTGCTTGAGAAAATACACCCAACAATACCTTGAGAAATCATCTATGAAAGTCAACACATACCTTGAATTACCATATGAAGGTGTGGGAAGAGGTCCTATTATATATGAATGGATCGGATCAAGCACTTGGACAACCCTCCTTGTTGTTCCTTTGCCATATTTGCGCTCAACATGTTTCCCAACTATGTAACCCTTGCATGTGCCTTTGGAAAACTTGATACTTGGAAGCCCTTCAACCATGTTTTATTTTCTTAGTGCTTGAAGATACCTGTAGTTTATGTGTCCAGACCTCTCATGACATAGTTTGGTAGTCTCATTGGCATGTTACAGGACCGCATTCCCTTGGGAGCAAGGAAGGAAGTGAGATAACTTATACATTCTCGAATCATGGTCAACAAAACCCACTGCAACAACTTGGCCTGTAGAAACTTTTGATATATCCACATAATTTTGAGTAAATGTTACTCTCTTGGTTGTACCTATGTGTGTCATTTGATAGACAGAGAGTAGGTTCGTTGCAAGATCAGGCACATACAACAAATTGTTTAAGTACCCATTGTCTAGATCAATCCTGCCAATCCCTTTGGCTGGGATCTCAGAGTCATCACCCATGAGGATGGATGGACCACTGTAAGGATGTATAACCAAGAAGGAATATTGCATGGAAGCCATGTACCTTGAGGCACATGAATCTATGCTGAAGGAAGAAGAGCCAGAATATCCAACAACCAAAGCATGACATCTATCCTTGTTCTTTGAGCTTAAACCTCCCTCTTTCTTCCTTGCGCCTTCTAGCAGTGGGATGTTGTTCTTTTCAAGGAGTTGCACCACCATGTCAATGGTTTTCTTCATGCATGCACTCTATGGATGCCAACCTTTGTGACAATAAGTGAATTTTGTCTTCTCTTGCTTCTTCTTCTCCTTGTCCTTGCTAATATTCGAACCCCCATTTGAAGATTTGGGATTCTTCTGTTGCTTCGAATCCTTGGATTTATTATTTCATTTGGATTGATTCAAAACACTTGCAACAAGGTCTTGATCCTTGGTGGATTTGATGGTACCCATTTGCACCAATTTGTCTTGTTCCTGAGTTAAAGACTCCATGAAGTCTTCTAGTGAAGGCATTCTCCAATTTTGAATTATCAGCTTGCCTAAGTGGAATGTGGAGACAAACACTGAATACTCAGGTCCTAGCTTCAAAAGAATGGACAAGATCATCTGCTCCTCTTTCTTCTCAATGCCACACTATTTCAGTTGAAGCACCAACGATTTGGGCTTAGTTGAGATCAACTCATTTTTGAGTTGGTATCCTCTCATCTCATTAGTCTTCCCAAAGAGTGACTCGAGCTTGAGCTAAAATTCATTTGGTGTGGTAAGAATGTCTACATGGAAGATAAGGTCCCTCAAAATAATGAGACAAAGCATCGTAAATGCCTCATCCACTATGTTGAAGTACTTCAATTTTTCCACAGCAGAGTTGGGATCGTTCTCAGTCCCCTTGGTGACTCTGTAGAGGCATTCTTGACCTTAGTTGGATCACCATTTTGGAATTCCATTCAAAATAATTGAATGGGGTGAGAAATACATGATTCTTCTCCATTTTTGCTTGTGCACTGGGTGACAAAGACATGAGAGCTACCTGCAATGCAAACACTCAATTTTTTCTGGAAGAGACCCTTGATAGCAACTCAAAATATTTGAATTCAATTTGCAGATCCAAAGAGATATGATACCATGTGAAAATACGATTCACACCAAGATCTAGGAGCTAAGAGAATCCTCACTACTCAATAAATTCACAAACTATTCAGAAAAACAGTGAAAAGAGCAAAATTAACACATAGGAATGGTGCCGATAATTGAGTTTATTATAATTGTCCAACATGTAAATATGTCTGAAACATCATTGTAATACAATAGGATAAAATTGTTAGCCTTTGGAGGCAAATTGGATGCATACATGTGGCAGGCTTAGATTGGATCTCAAACCCCCCTAGGTGGACCAATGATATCCCAAACCACCTAAAACGGTCATGAATGACCATGTGAAATTGTATGAAGCATAATAAGACATAAATGAGGGTAGGATAGGATTGATGGAGTGCATGGGTGAGTGGGAGTGGCTCTAGGAAGTAATAAATGGTCCAATATAGCAAAAAACACCCAAATACCATGCATGTGTGCCTCTAGTCAACCAGTTTCCTTGTTTTAAGGAGTGGGAGAACCTCAAGGACTGAAAAATAATAAATGAGGACGAATTTGTATCAAGAATGATCAAATATGGGTGCATGGATGCATTAATGAGCCCAAAACACCAAAATACCTTGTTAGACCAACATAACCATGGTTTGGACCATATGACATAAGTACAAAACAAATGAAAATGTGTCCTAGGTGTATATGACGATGGTAGTAGGTGGTATGATGCTCTAACAAAGGGAATACAATAATTTTTAGGTAAGGTTAACTTTGTACTAAGGTTTATACCTAATTTTGTTGAAATCATTAAGCAAATAACAATATGTTGAAGAAAGACCATGAAGTTAAATGGTCTAGTGAGGCTAAATTCTCTTTTGAGAAAATTAAGTAGGATTTGACAAAGGGTCATGTACTTATCAATCCATATTATTCTATTTTTTTTTTTACTTTTTCTTTTGCTTCAGAGGATAGAATTTTTATTGTCTTGTTACAAAGGAATGATGAAGGGTATTCACATCCTTTTTTTCTTCAACAATGATCTAAGGGATGTAGAGTTGAACTATCGAATAACAGAAAAAATAGGACCATGCTTTGGCTAAAGCGTTGAAATACTTCATAGCTTATATTATGCAACCAAAAGTAATTTCTTGTGTACCCTGAAAGGCTATGAAAGACATATTAGTCAACCAAATAGTGAGGGAAAAATAGGTAAATGGATAGAAAAACTCTTAGAGTATGACCGGACATTAATCCTACTAAGTTGATCAAAGGACAGGGCTTGGCAAGGTTACTTGTATATTCAAGTTGCAGAGCTCTCAGACTGAGCTGTATTTTAAATCAGTTAGCTACAACATAACCACATAATCAAGATAATAACCTATAAGTATTAGAAATGTATTCTTCCTCTCCTTGGTACAATGATATAGTTTATTTCTTGAAAAAATTTCAATGCCAACCAGATTGTAATAAATCCAAAGCTAGATATTTGAAACTAAAGACTGTTAAATATTGTATTGTTAATCGATGCATGTTGTGGAAGGATCTTGTTGGAATTTTACTAGAATGTGTTGATGAAGATGAATCACAAAAAAACATAACTAATATGCATAAAGGTGCTTGTGGTGGTCATCATTACTAGAAATATACAACTTTTAATATCCTTAGGACTGGTTACTATTGGCCCACTTTAATCTCTGAGGTTTTTGCTAAGGTAAGAGCTTGTGAGTAGTGCCAACTGTTTGTTGGAAAACAAAAACTATTGTCCTTGCATTTGAAGCCAATCATTGCAAATGACGCTTTTCAGTAGTAGGGTCTAGACTTCATATGAGAAATACATCCTCCTTCTAGTGGGAAACATAGGTGGATCCTGACATCCACATACTACTTCACAAAGTGCATTGAAGTTATTTTGACCAAAAATTCAATTGACAAGGTAATCATGAATTTCCTGGAGGAAAATATTTTTTTCTAGATTTGGATGTCCTAGAAAATTAATGACATATAATGTCACTACTTTTAACTCTGCTACAATGGTTCAATTATGTGAAAAATACAATATTATCATTAGTCATTCTACTCCTTACTATCTGTAGGGTAATGGGCTAGCATAATCTTCTAACAAGAGTTTGATCAGGATTATAAAAAAATTGCTAGCAGAAAGCAAAAGGGCATGGGACTCTAAATTGAAGTATGGTTTGTGGGTCGACAGAGTTAGTACCAAAGAGTTTATTGGAATCTCTTTGTTTTAGTTGGTTTATGGGACATATGTTGTATTCTCAATTCAACTTGGCCTGCTTGTAATGCATTTTTTGCAAAATGAAGTAGTCAAACCTGATGATATACATAGGAGAATCTATCAATTGATCGAAGTTCAAGAAACTAGGGATCTGTTGAATGAAAAAGAACATGCTTATGATAATAAAGTTAAAGCTCTGTTTGATAAGAAATTTAAAGAGGATAATTTTCAACCAAGAGACCTAGTTTTAAGGTGGGATGTAAGGAGATAAGCCAAATCAAAACATGGGAAATTTGATCACCTATGGTTTGGGCCATTACGAGTTGAAAGTGCCTAAAATAAAAACACCTTTGTTCTACAGAATCTTGATGATGACGATCTTGTTGCAGGCCCAATGAATGGGTGTTTATTGAAACATTATTTTGTCTACTAAGCTTGATATGGCTTAATCTCCTTGTAAATATTGAATTTCAACTGGTATACAGTAGATTAGTTTAATAAGACTCCAAATCCCAATGGATATGGAACTTGTACAATGTTTTCGAATTGGTGAGTTTTCAACATTTTGTAGTTAATATTTATAGAATTTACAGTTTGGTGTGTTTTAGTTGAAATACACAAAACAAATCTACAGGAATTTGGAGCCAATTTTAGCACATAAACTGAATATCTAAATTTTTTCCATCTCCCTTGAACCTATATAATTTGGTAGCCTTTTATTTATTGCTCTAATATACAAACCTTGTTTAAGTCATGCATGATATGTTCATTCTACGTCATTAAAGTTTAATGTGAAGATTATTTATTTCAATAAGTTGCTGGTAAATAGGATTTTAAAGGGTTGCAAAATCTTGTTTTAGAGCATTTTTGCATAACATGACCTTTTAAGGATTACATAATTTGATGATAAGTATGGTTTAATCATTATTGAGGGATTGAACATTCTTTCGCGTAATAAGTAATTTTTATTTAAAGTACACTATTGAATTCTGGTAGTTTTGGTGGAAAATCTGATAGCCATTTTGTAAAGGAACTACTGAATTTCAAAAATGGCAGTGATGTGACCTAAGAGGCAGAGCTCTTGTCAAATAAGACATAATTCAAATGCCATCCAAATTTTGCATAATCACGTAGGTAAAGAACGAGAAATGATGGATTATCACGGGATTAGTTAGTATGTTATAGTTATATCAGATCATTATGTGGCCAATCATTTCTGCATGTACTTCCTGATATGATGATCCAGATGGAGATCGGTGGCCACCCACCTATTCCACTGGGTCAAAACAATTGTCCATTGTGGCAGTTTCCTAGTTATTTTTCTACAGTTTTTCGAGTCCTAAACTTTCGGGGCCGTTTTGAGGCCTTAAACGACGTTTTTTTAGAGATTCAGGGCCAAATGGTTGCCATCAGCATGCATTTGGCCAACTAAAAGGTGTAAATATTAGATAGACCTTTCCAACAAGCTATCGAACGCCCAAATCAGAGATCGTATACAAAAGTTATGACCCTGGGAAGTTGACTGTTCAACTTACCACCTTGGGGCCGCAAACTTTATGACTGTTCATCTTCTAGGGTTATGTTTTGGAATTTTTGGGTTCTCACCTCATTCTTATTATAAATAGGCCCCTTTGGCCTCATTTTGTATGAAGCTTGGCACGAATGAGCGTAGCAGCCACATCTCTTTTCAGAGATAGCTACCACCATTCTAGCAATTGTTTTACAGTCTGTTCTATTTTTGCCATTTAATAGAATATGTGTTTACTATATCTTTGTTATCTTTGCAAAATGTCTATTATTGTGATTCTGTATGTGTTCTTTCATTTCGTTCATGCATAAATCCAGATCAGTGGTATCAGAGCAATCTGCTCTTTGATTGTTTCTCGGCGCATGTCCCCGATGAGGTCCGAGTATAGAGAGTTTGGTCTCGAACTAGTTTCACTTGATCATTCTCACCGTCCCAAACGACCTCTCATGGCGGAAGAAAAGAGAGACGATGGAGCAAGAGATCCTATCAAGTCGCTGCTCGAGGAAGCCCTCGAGCGACAGAGGAACGAGATGATGGATAGTTTCGCCCAAATCCTTCAACGAATGCCGACAATGGCAAGTGCATCTTCAATGAGCAGTCGGTTCGGGGATGTAACTCCCTTTAAGGTACAAGTTAACTTTGATATTCCTTTATTTGAAGGAAATATTGATGCAGATGCCCTGGATAATTGGTTGAATGTTATAGAAGGGTATTTCTCTGTCCACAATTTTTCCGATAGAGAAAAGATCACCTTTGCGCTCCTTAAGGCAGTCCCCCATGTCCAAAATTGGTGGGGTACTTATTGTGAGCAAAACTCATTAGATGAGTCTGGAATGTTTGAAACCAATCCCACTTGGGCCTCTTTCATAGATGCCGTCAGGGAACAGTATTACCCTGTGGGAAACTATGATGACCAGTACACAAAATGGACCATTCTACGTCAAGAAAGGGACCAGACGGTGTCGGAGTACACCAACAAATTTCATACCCTACGGACAAAGCTGAGTATCAAAGACTCCGAGCGGCACCTAATCCTGAAATATTGCAGTAGTCTACATCGGTACATCCGAACCGAGATGGACTTCCTCGACATCTCTTCACTTGGATCCGCCTATCGGTATGCTGTCAAAATCGAGGAGAAATTTCAACAAAAGAACAAGCGAGACTCTGGACCTACGAATCCACAGTAGAAGAAAGGCAGGGGAAACCCTGGCCCGCAGAACACCACAAAAGAAAACGACAACCAGTCCCCGCCACAAGCAAAGAAGGGAGATCGAAAGACAAAGAAGGACACTGGTAAGTGGTGTGAATTTCATAAAATCCCTTTGCACAACACTGATGAATGTCGCTCAAAGTAGTCATTAGTGGACAAGATCAAATCTTCAGAATCAGATCCTGATTCTGATTTTGAACCCAATGCCACAGCCGCACACAATGGGAGGCAGATCATTGATGCAGACCCCACTGCCACTGTTGCTACTGCATAGATTCAACTAGAGGATCTTGAAGAGTCAGAGGCAGAGGAGCGCCTATTCCACTCGCAGATGTGGGTGAAGGGGATGCCTCTACATTTTGTTGTTGACAATGACAGCCAAAAGAACCTGATCTCAGCAGAAGTCGTCAAGAGATTGGGGCTTCCGACAACACCACACCCGCAACCTTACAACATCGGTTGGCTAAGCCAAGGACGAGGTATCTGCATTACTCAACAATGCCTCCTACCATATGGCATCAAGATTTTCCAAGACGAGGTACTGTGTGATGTGGCCCCACTTGAAGTCTGTGATGTTCTTTTAGGACAACCATATATGTGGAAGCGTCATGTTGTATATGAGTCACGTCCTCGCAGTGTCATTGTTACTTTGGGAGGAAAAATCTATCGAACACCAGAGATCGTTGCACCTAACAAAGTCTCGCAAGGTATGAAGATAAGCTCCCACATCAGAAAATTATTCCTCTTCACAATTGCGTCTGAAGGAGAACATAAGATCACAGAGACCTCCACACCCTCTGCACAGGGTGTCTTTGCTCATCAGACACAAGAAGAAGACAAAGCCATTGTTTCCTCATCTATCCGAGTACCTCTACGATGCAAGGTGCTCATCCAGAAACAAATCATCCAGACAACAATTACAGCCCTCTCAAGATTCCAAAGAAAAGCAGCCTCTTCACTTCAACAAATGTCGCACCAGGAGATCAACTCAACACACAGTTTGAGATATGATACGGGATTCGACGCAATGGAGACCATTGATTCCTAAGGAGGGAGGATTGATCCAGATGGAGATCAGTGGCCACCCACCTATTCCACTGGCTCAAAACAATTGTCCATTGTGGCAGTTTCCTAGTTATTTTTCTGCAGTTTTTCGAGTCCTAAACTTTCGGGGCCGTTTTGAGGCCTTAAACGACGTTTTTTTGGAGATTCGGGGCCAAATGGTTGCCATCGGCATGCATTTGGCCAACAAAAATTTGTAAATCTTAGACAGACATTTCCAACGAGCTATCGAACGCCCAAATCGGAGATCGTATGCAAAAGTTATGACCCCGGGAAGTTGATTGTTCAACTTACCACCTTGGGGCCGCAAACTTTATGACGGTTCATCTTCTAGGGTTACGTTTTGGATTTTTGGGGTTCTCACCTCATTCTTATTATAAATAGGTCCCTTTGGCCTCATTTTGTATGAAGCTTGGCACGAATGAGCGTAGCATCCACATCTCTTTTCAAAGATAGCTACCACCATTCTAGCAATTGTTTTACAGTCTGTTCTATTTCCGCCATTTAATAGAATATGTGTTTACTGTATCTTTGTTATCTTTGCAAAATGTCTATTATTATGATTCTATATATGTTCTTTCATTTCGTTCACGCATAAATCTAGATCAGTGGTATCAGAGCAATTTGCTCTTTCATTGTTTCTCGGCGCATGTCCCCGACGAGGTCCGAGTATAGAGAGTTTGGTCTCGAACTAGTTTCACTTGATCATTCTCGCCGTCCCAAACGACCTCTCATGGTGGAAGAAAAGAGAGATGACGGAGCAAGATATCCTATCAAGTCGCTACTCGAGGAAGCCCTCGAGCGACAGAGGAACGAGATGATGGATAGTTTCGCCCAAATCCTTCAGCAAATGCTGGCAATGGTAAGTGCATCTTCAACGAGCAGTCGGTTCGGGGATGTAACTCCCTTTAAGGTACAAGTTAACTTTGATATTCCTTTATTTGAAGGCAATATTGATGCAGATGCCTTGGATAATTGGTTGAATGTTCTAGAAGGGTATTTCTCTGTCCACAATTTTTCCGATAGAGAAAAGATCACCTTTGCACTCCTTAAGGAAGTCCCCCATGTCCAAAATTGGTGTGGTACTTATTGTGAGAAAAACTCATCAGATGAGTCTGGAATGTTTGAAACCAATCCCACTTGGGCCTCTTTCATAGATGTCGTCAGGGAACAGTATTACCCTGTGGGAAACTATGATGACCAGTACACAAAATGGACCATTCTGCGTCAAGAAAGGGACCAGACGGTGTCGAAGTACACCAACAAATTTCATACCCTCCGGACAAAGCTGAGTATCAAAGACTCCGAGCGGCACCTAATCCTGAAATATCGCAATAGTCTACATCGGTACATCCGAACCGAGATGGACTTCCTCGACATCTCTTCACTTGGATCCGCCTATCGGTATGCTGTCAAAATCGAGGAGAAATTTCAACAAAAGAACAAGCGAGACTCTGGACCTACGAATCCACAGTAGAAGCAAGGCAGGAAAAACCCTGGCCCGCAGAACACCGCAAAAGAAAACGACAACCAGTCCCCGCCACAAGCAAAGAAGGGAGATCGAAAGACAAAGAAGGACACTGGTAAGTGGTGTGAATTTCATAAAAGCCCTTTGCACAACACTGATGAATGTCGCTCAAAGCAGTCATTAGTGGACGAGATCAAATCTTCAGAATCAGATCTTGATTCTGATTTTGAACCCAATGCCACAGCCGCACACAATGGGAGGCAGATCATTGATGCAGACCCCACTGCCACTGTTGCTACTGCATAGATTCAACTAGAGTATCTTGAAGAGTCAGAGGCGGAGGAGCGCCTATTCCACTCGCAGATGTGGGTGAAGGGGATGCCTCTACATTTTGTTGTTGACAACGACAGCCAAAAGAACCTAATCTCAGCAGAAGTCGTCAAGAGATTGGGGCTTTCGACAACACCACACCCGCAACCTTACAACATCGGTTGGCTAAGCCAAGGACGAGGTATCCGCATTACTCAACAATGCCTCCTACCATATGGCATCAAGCCTTTCCAAGACGAGGTACTGTGTGATGTGGGCCCACTTGAAGTCTGTGATGTTCTTTTAGGACAACCATATATGTGGAAGCGTCATGCTGTATATGAGTCACGTCCTTGCAGTGTCATTGTTACTTTGGGAGGAAAACTCTATCGAATACTAGAGACCGTTGAACATAACAAAGTCTCGCAAGGTAGGAAGATAAGCTCCCACATTAGAAAATTATTCCTCTTCACAATTGCATCTGAAGGAGAACATAAGATCACAGAGACCTCCACACCCTCTGCATAGGGTGTCTCTGCTCATTAGACACAAGAAGAAGATAGAGCCATTGTTTCCTCATCTATCCGAGTACCTCTACGATGCAAGGTGCTCATCCAGAAACAAATCATCCAGACAACAATTACAGCCCTCTCGGGATTCCAAAGAAAAGCAGCCTCTTCACTTCAACAAATGTTGCACCAGGAGATCAACTCAACACACAGTTCGAGATATGATACGGGATTTGACGCAATGGAGACCATTGCTTCCTAAGGAGGGAGGATTGATCCAGATGGAGATTGGTGGCCACCCACCTATTCCACTGGCTCAAAACAATTGTCCATTGTGGCAGTTTCCTAGTTATTTTTCTGCAGTTTTTCAAGTCCTAAACTTTTGGGGCCGTTTTGAGGCCTTAAATGACATTTTTTTGGAGATTTGGGGCCAAATGGTTGCCATCGGCATGCATTTGGCCAACCAAAAGTTGTAAATATTAGACAGACCTTTCCAACGAGCTATCGAATGCCCAAATCGGAGATCGTATGCAAAAGTTATGACCTCGGGAAGTTGACTGTTCAACTTACCACCTTGGGGCCGCAAACTTTATGACGGTTCATCTTCTAGGGTTACGTTTTGGACTTTTGGGGGTTCTCACCTCATTATTATTATAAATAGGCCCCTTTGGCCTCATTTTGTATGAAACTTGGCACGAATGAGCATAGCAGCCACATCTCTTTTCAGAGATAGCTACCGCCATTCTAGCAATTGTTTTACAGTCTGTTCTATTTCCGCCATTTAATAGAATACGTGTTTACTGTATCTTTGTTATCTTTGCAAAATGTCTATTATTGTGATTCTGTATATGTTATTTCATTTCATTCACGCATAAATACGGATCATATGATTTTCATATATGCATTCATATAACTTAAAATTACCCACTGTGCATGTTTTTTCTTGTTTTAAGCATGAACTCTTCTAGTTTTGTTCAAGTGTTCATCGTGATAAGCAAGGGTTTCAAAGTAGTGATTCTATAATAGAGACTACACAATCTCTAAATAACAGAAGTATGTCTTCGCGCAAAGGAGGCCGTGTAGTTCATTATGAACCCGAGGGAGAAGGGATTCTTGAGGCTCATCCTGAATGTGAAATCAAATTTAGAAATGTGGGATGGTTTTTCTTTTGTGAGAGGTTATAGGGACACCATGAAGAAGTTGCTCGAGCCTTTGATGAAAGGTTTGATTTCATTAGGGAGTAGTAGGAGATTTAACCATCCAAGTGATAGAAGCATCAATAACAACAACTATAAGGCTACCTATGGATGGAGAATGTTGGTTTAAGAACCAAGATATTAGAGTATCTAACTGCAATTAGTTCCTCAAAGAAAAATTTTAGAGACTTGATTAGAGAAAAGGCATTCCTAGGACCTACTTAAAAGAAGAATGGTGTGAGCCGTTGAAGATGGTTCAACGATACATCACTATTGAAGGTAAACATGAAATGTTTTTCCTATATCATATGATATTTTTGCTGCATCTTAGTGGAGATGCTAGAATGAACCTTCCATACTTCTTGTTGAAGAGACTCACCAAAATGTCCACCAAGGTCCAAGCTCACCCAAACAATACCCATCTTAGTGTATTCCACCAATCTTTGATTAAATTATTGATAATGGAGGAAGTAAGAAAAATTGAAAGGTCATGGAACTGCTATTTATTTTGGTCTAGTTTTGAAATTCAAGGTAGTAAATATTCAGGGGTAGAGATAATTCCGCTCACTAGAAGATCAAAAAATCCTTGGACACCCAAAAGCATAGGAAGAGGTGATTCAAATGCACAACTTGAGATTGAATTTGTCACTAGGAAAAGCATAAAGAGTAAGAGGAAAATTGAATTTGAAGGAGAAATTACTTCCAAAAGAAAAATACAGTTTTCCCCTAAGAAGGAAAGAGTAGGTTCTAATATCAAACATGTTTATAGTTGCAAAAGGAAAGGGGAAAAGAAAGTCTCTAAACCAACAATTAAGGAAACTAGATTGGAACTTATTTTTGAACTTGCATACATAGAAGTGTCAGAACCTTCAAGCAGTTAGTCAAGAAAGAAAAGGAAAAAAAAATTCAAATGGATAAACATAAATTGTTGCAGGTGTATCCACTTAGATAGTCCCATGCCAAACCAATCAATAAATTCAGGTTACATGCAAAGTCCATTTTTTATCCAACAAAGAGACATGGATGGACGAAACTGGCTTACTACACCAACAAAAGGACAAAAATACCAAGACCAAAAAGAAACTCAAGAAGGAACTCAAGAAATCCAAAAGTTTGGTTAAAAACCTACAACAAGAAGATGAGAAACTACAGAAGGAGAATTCCAAACTCAAAAGAAGAATGGGAAAACTTGTAACAAAGAATTATAAACTTTTTGATCTAGCTTAGAAGTTGACAAAATATAAAAGGTAATTGTTCAAGCAGGGAAAAAGATGGAAAATGAAATGGCTCTAGGAAAAGCAAAGAGGCCAAACACGTAAGAAGTTAGACCGGCTAGAAGTGGTAGTGTCACAGGTTTGATAAGGCACACTACAAATTTTGATGCTCAAGGTATGGAGAGATTTCATAAGGTTATTTCATGAATGCTACCAATTTTGGAAACATGTTAGGCTTCTGCATCAAATTTGTATTATTTTGAAGTGAAAACAACTACCAAAAAGAATCACAAGTTCAGATCCTAGCTACAATATTTCTACAGGAAATCTAGACATTTTACAATGCCTTACACACAGGAATTTACATAATCACTACATAATTTCTTGTAACCTGATTTTTCACCCTATTTGACAGATTTTGAGTTTTTATGAAATTTCTAAGGATCTTAACTCCAAGGTGACTTCCCAATTACATTTCCTTATGTTGTTAAATATCAAATATATGCTTAGATGTAGATGATAGAGTTAGTCAAAGCATCCCGAAAATGTTGGATCTAAGATCAAAAATAGATTTTATACTTTCAGTTATAAAATCTCAATGTAAACATTATAAAAAATACCAAGATAGAAGTCGATCCACTTTTATTGGATTTGAGATCCAAAACTGATGTATTTTATATCTATAAGAAAGATAATGCAAAGGAAAAAAGGGGTTGGAGTAGGAAGGTCAGATAGGGTCGAAATTCAGATTGTGTATTGTACAGACAAGCTATTACACCAGCAATATATTTCATGCTCAAATATCAATCTTTCTGTGGGTTAGAGTGTGCTTCCTTTATGTTCTATTCACTTCTTCTTATTTTAAATACATAGATGTATTTTGCACTGCACTGAATGTCATGTATGTTCTAGATCTATTAGCAATGAATGCTTTGTTATCGATTACCTGTAGTCTGCAATTTGTATTTTATATTATATTATGATTGAAGACAATGTTTTGAATTTGAATGTATTCTTTGTGAATGTATGAGTTACACCTTCATCCCGATTCTTCTTACATGCTATTGACCAAATGTTTAACTCCATAGACTATGTGCCTACAAAACTATGATGCATTGTTCATTGACTTTTTATATGTTTGATATTCCTTTCCAAACGCCTGATCCACATTCAAATCTAAACTAATATCACAAATGAAATGCCCTAGCTTTGAACTAATACAACCTAATGCAAACTTCAGAAATAAAAATAACAACACTTTATTGATGTCTTATATAACATCAAACTAACATACAAAGTGGTTCTTTCCCTTTTGTTTAGGATTTAGTTAGAATACTTTATTTAAGAAGTTTCATAAAGTGTGTAAATTACAAATTCATTTTTTCCTTTCTGGCCAAAACCCAAACTGATTCTTGCTTGCATAACTTACCGTTCTATTACCCTACAAAAAAATTCTATCAACAACCTAAATTCAGAAATTTTTTAATTAAACTTTTACATAAGATAAATATTTTATAAATTCAATTTGAAATAAAGTTATCATTTTATTTTTTGTTTGGTTTAAGATCTAATTATAATAGTTTATGAAACTTAAGGTAGCATTAATTTGATAGTTTTAATAATTTATGTAAAAGTGAAAATTTAATAACTATTTTTATAATACTTTTTAGCATAAAAAATTTAATGGGGAGAGATTTAGTCTATAAATTAGTTATTATAGTTCTGAGGAAGAATATGGTGAGCTAACCAATCTATCACTATGAGCGAGTCACCAAATACTTACAATTTGCAAGCTTAACACTTGTAAAACCATATTCTTCTAATGGATGGGATACATGAAATCTATGTCAAACTTCAATTGGAAGTATGCACGATGGGGGCTTGTACTTTGTACTCTATAATTTTATTTACATTTATTTTTAATTATGTAAACACAACGAGCAAAACTAAATAATGAGTGACAATGGATGGGATAGATGAGACTTCTGTTCAAACTCCATTTGTAGAAACTTCTGTTCTGTTCAAACTCCATTTGTACGTTTAGATTTAGTACCCTTTGTTACTATTTACAATTTTTCAGGTTAAGGACACAACTTGTAAAACTATACAATGCATAAAGGTACAATCAAAAGTGAGATTGACACAATCTTTTATACGATCAAAAGTAAGATTGGCACAATCCTTTTTTATTAATAAAGCAAAAAGTTAATGACTAAATTTAATGATTAAGTTTGATAGGATAAATTTTGTTTTTTTTTCGGAATAGTAACTAAAATAAAGATAAATATAAAATAAACTAGATTGAATGAGTAGTTTTCTGAAAAAATTGTTACCTTCCACTTATATTCAAAATTCCCAATCTCAATTAAAATTGAATTAATAACTATATGAGAAAGCTTTTAACATTTATGTTATTTGTTTTTTTCAATAATTTATATGTCTTTTGTTAGATTAAAAAAACTTAAAGTTATAATTATTTTAAATTATATTTTATCAAATAAAATATCATTTTAAAAATATTAAGATTTGTTTAAGTTATCAAGATTTCCACTAAAGTAATTTAATCAAAGAGCATGGTCATTTGGTCACTCTCAAGGAGTAAGATTGATTTCAAACCTTAAGGCCCAATCTTACCTAAACATACAACAAAAACCAAAATCTTTTATATGTAAATAAACTTCACACATTTCAAAACAAAAATATAGTTGTCTATTATGCTCAAAGGCATATTGGGAATGTGACCTTGAAGAAGGAGATCTTTGAGACCTTCAATATGAATGCTGAATTGAATCATCCCTAAAACCAAGAAATGCCTTCACTATCTAAAAAGCGTTCTCTTCTAGGGACAGTGGTTTCTTCCACTCCTTTTATTGATACTTTGATTAATAAACATCGATAGGGTATTTATTGATTGATCAAATTCTTTGTAGATGTGATGGAAGTTGATGGAGGATGTGTCCTTTAGGTCTTCTACAAACTAGCTTGTCACTATATGCTTCTCTATTCTCTAATCTAATCCATCACAATTTAGAGTCCCCATAAACATGTAGCTTCCTCAAGCCTTCTTCTCTTACTAGATTCATGAGGATGAAGGTTTCGTTTACTTATGTGAAATTGTTTGTATCAGATCCTAAACCAAATTTGAAATAAATATTTTTGAGGTTGAGATCTTTAGAATATGAAACTACTTTGTTTAAGCATAACAATTGCATTATAAAGAAATATTTGGTAAGATGATCTTTATGCAAGTTTAATAAATTGTATTGCTTTTAAAGGGCAATAAACATCAACATAGCTAAGGATATCTTTAATATAATTAGAAATATTTATAAATGATTTTAATTAAAATAGTTTATGATAATGTAACTTATAAATAATTTATTAATGATTATGAATATAAATAATTTAGAAGTGATTATGAATATTTTATAAACTTAATATATGCATTTTTACTTAATGGAATATTTAGTTCTAATATTTATGTAAGGTTGACATCATTTAAAGTCAAAAACTTATTAAACCTTTTAGAATCAAAACTTAGGTGATGATGACGATGAGCATTTTTTTGACATTTGGTTTATAAAACCTATAAAAAAAAAAAAAATTAAATATTTAAATTTTATCATATTTTTTTATGGTCAAATAATGGAAATGGATTTTCCAAATTCCTTTTAATTTTTATAGATAATAAGTTAGGGAGTTTGGTTTTATAATAAATATTTTTAAAATTAGATATAAAGTCTTCATAGCCTTGACAAGAAAGTGATTTCATTGTCTATTTTATTTATCTCACATATTTTAAAAAACATTTCTGCAAAGGTGATTTAGTATTGTAAATTAAATATTTAAATTTTATCATATTTTTTTATGGTCAAATAATGGAAATGGATTTTCCAAATTCCTTTTAATTTTTATAGATAATAAGTTAGGGAGTTTGGTTTTATAATAAATATTTTTAAAATTAGATATAAAGTCTTCATAGCCTTGACAAGAAAGTGATTTCATTGTCTATTTTATTTATCTCACATATTTTACAAAAAGATTTCTGCAAAGCTGATTTAGTATTGTCCAATGTCTAATTTCACTATAAAATTCATGGGACTTTATTTTTATCTTTACAACATTTTTTTTCATGTTTGAGTTCGCAACAATTTTTTTTGGATCTTATACTTGGGATTAATTATTTTTTGTAATAATTCAACTTTATCTTATTCTCTGTCTCCCTATCGTTCCACATATTCTCTTTAAAATTAGTTAAAATAGTGTTTTTGGCAATATTGATATCTTGGAGAACATCGTACTCCACTATCTCCCAATGTTTTAACCAAGAAATTGCATGTATAGTCCAACCACTTTTGAGCCATGAGCGAATTTACTAATGTTTAAAGTAGTGATGAAAACTGTTTGGCCTACGTTAGCAGATGGAAATAGGCATCCTTGTGTGATTGGTGAAGGTAGGCATGAAAGGTTGTGGTAGCAAGTTTCAAGGCTAGACGTCACTTTCCTCGTCATTAGATGTAGTGGCTAACCATCCTAAGTTGCTTGTATATGATATTGGGATGATTTCAATGCATTAATCAAATGTGTGGACCCAAAGGGCTAATTTTTCCATAGTTGGAAAATAGATTGCATGTTGGGTCCACTTTGGACGTGGAGTGGATTGCGAGGCACCTTAGAAGAAGGAAAAAGCAAGAAACTTACACTTTATAAAGAGAATGCCTCAAGTGTGCAAGGATTCAAGGAAGAAGCAAGAAGGTGTACAAGGAGTTTCATGACTATGTCAAGTTATGGGATGGATAGATGATGGTTGAGTGAACTCTAAAAGAGATAGGACATGTAGGAGGTTGGCCCATGGATGCTTCAAGGTTTGGATTGGAAAGTGTTCTAGGCAGTTGTGCCTTGGATATTTGTTGTTTGTAAAAAATATACAAGTAGTTGTCCATACTCGCTTGTTATATCTTGTAACATTATTTATATAAATAAAGTTAAGGCATCCTCTTTGGGTGTTTCCTATACATGTTTGTTGTGATATTTTTACTTGGATGAATGTTATGTTCCTTGCGATAAATTGTTTGAATAAGTAACTATTGAATACGTGTATAAGTATTAAAGTATTGTTGGATTCTTTAAGGCCATATTTTGATGTGTGCCTACTATTAGAATATCTTGGTTGTATTAGACGTAGTTTCACTTATTACATATTATAGCTTAAGTCATAGTTATGAGAAAACCTTTAGTGAAGAGTAGTCATAGGTTGGTGAAGCTCCCATGGCCAAGGTAAGTCAATGCCATGCATCCAGAAATGATGAAAATAATAATTTTAAACAAGACTCATAGGTTCACGACATGTGATATAAAATCATATCCTTCACTCCTTTTCTAAAGGAAGGGTGGGATTAGAGTGCAAATTCTACAAGAAGTTAGTTTTAAAACTTTATTTAATGTTGTTCACCATGTTCCAAAAAAAGGATGTTGGTTGGGAGAGTGAATTGACTATTTTGAGACAAGTTTTTTTATCGTTTCTTTACAAATATGTTTCTTAGGAAGACATGTCTCTCATGGAGGAAACACTTAGAAACATAAGAGTTGGAATGACCTATCTTCTAGCAGTCATATGGAATAGTGTTAGTAGATGTTGGGGATTTGATTAAAGTGAAGGGTGATGACACAAAGTTGTTTCTACAAGCCATGGTTGGTTCAAAAGAATCTTGGTCGAGAGTCCCATTGTGCCTTAGAGTTCATTTTATCCAAGTAAATATTCACACAACATTCATATATGTAATACCGAAGTCTTAACCCTTTGCACATGATCTTGTTTATATTGTAATGATGCTTTCATTTACTAGGTGTTGCTTGACACCACGAGGTAATTACCATGGTGATTATGAACAGTGACAAACACAATCATTTTAATATTGATTAAAGGTTCCAAGGTTGAATGGTGGGGAGGAAATCGATGAGTCTTTGAGTCCATTAGAGGGAAAGGTAAAGTAGCTTAATGAGGGTAATTACCTATTTCATATGATGATGCTTTACCCTACCCACAAAACTTATTCATTTGATTTTCTTATTTCCATTTATCCTTAAGTTTATGCTAAACTTGAATTAATATCTTAGAAAAATGAAATGGGACATCTAAATATGGGAACTTAGTAATCTTATGCTTAAGTGGCTATACCCTATTTGTAGTAACTACCCCCAACTATTGGGTAACTAATAAAGTGGTGGATGAAATCCTCCTCCATATCATTCATTCATTGAATTTATTCATGCAATTTCGAACAGGAAGAGATGAGCTTGGAGAAAAGAGGGTTTTTAAAGAGAAAAGATGGGGTTGGAGGAAGAAAACTCATCCCAACTTTATTATGAACCATGAAGAGCTGAAAAAAATGTTGCTAGGTGAGATTAGATGGAATTATAGAAAAACTAGATACCATATTAAGAAACCTAAAGGTTTTTGGCATATTAGGTTGTCCAAAGAACCATAGTGTCTCTATCCAAGAAGCTTTAGAATGTTGGAAATGAAATCTGGAAGTAGGTAGTGTCTTGGTATCAAATTGGCTATAGTTGAATAGTTTTGATAGACACGTGCAAGGAAATAAATACCAAACATAATCTAAAACATGATAATTAACAATGACTAGCACACATAATACACAAAATTACCCGGAAACCCAAAATTTGGAAAACCAACATTTCTAAGAGTTTCTCCACTCTCTCTCTCATTGTATTATCTTTTCTATTTATAATATAATATTATAGCATCCAACACCCTAATCTATTAGCCTAAATTAGATTACAAACCCAATTCCTTATCTGAAAATTAGTTTACAATGGGTCAAAAATAGCTCAAAACATACAAAAAATAGACCCATATTTTTCTTTCGGGGGTGTTTCCCCCGTACCCTCTAGAAAAGGGGGTTGATCAACATACTTGAACCTAACTTACTACAAGAACCTACAAAGAGTACAATTCATGTCCAATAATAATGAAGAGCATAGAGAGGAAGGGAATTCCTAAGGGACTGAAGACTAGCAAAATGATGACTTCCTATGTTGTATGGAGCAAGGGATCAGTGCCAAGAGTTGTGCAAGCTAAAAGATTAAACAAAGAACCAATAGTGACTTGTTCGGTTGGTATGTTGGAATATTCTTGTGAAAATAAGAGTGGTTTGTGAAACCTTGAATAATATTCTTCACTCTTGTGGCGTCATAACCCAACATGGGGCTGGTATTCTGCAATGGAATATCCTATGGTTGGGAGGAAATACATCATCCCATAGTTAGTTTCCTTAGAGCTTCACCTTCGAAAAGATAAGTGTAGTCTATCTAATTTTTGTTTATGAATTTAATATTTTAAAATGATGAGTACAATGAATTTATTATCATGATATTTTGAATGAATATTTCCTATAGATGATGGAAGTTGGGCTTGGATGAATTATGTTCCAACCATATATTGATTTGTTTAGTTATTTCTTGCATGAATTTGTTTAACAAAAGGAACTATGTAAAAGAATGGAAATCATGGAAATATATTTCCTATAGATGCTCATAATGTTCCTTGTTGTCTTCTCAGTGCATATTAGTATAACTTTTTCCTACACACCCTTGAGTGATTTTTTTAATGTATAAATATTTCCTTATCCTTTTCCCAAACAATGGTTTCAATTCGAAGGACCATGTAGCTTGAAGTTTCATGAAAAATGTTTGCTAAATGTTTTAGGAAAATTTTATGGGATTTTGGACATGCATGTAAAGTTAAGCATGTGATGATTTGGTCAAATCTATAAATATGTAATCTGGGTGAGCACAAGATTTGGTAGATGTAAGCTATATAATGGGATGGATATACTCACCAAAAATATCCAATACCCAAATCATACTTTAGGAGATATAGGTTATTTTTCATACTTGTAGAATTTACTATAGATCCATCATGTTACTACAAATCACTTGTAGTTGTTTTTGTCTATAATTCAAAAATTTTGATTTGAGTGAACGTGATTTTTGGTAGGGGGTATATTTATACTGGTATGGATACACTCCCTAAAAATCGCAAATTCCCAGAACATGCTTCATGAGATATGTGTTGTTTTTTAAGCTATAGAATTTTCTATGGGTCCATTAGGTTGCTACAAAGATTGTATAGATGTTCTTTTGTATATAACTAACCATTTATAATCTAGGTCATTGTGATTAGCGGTAGAGGAAATATTTGTGTTGGGAAAATCTCACCCAATAGAAATGTTAAATACCCAAATAATACTTTAATAGCTATGTGTTATTTTTCAAACCCGTATAATTTGCTACAGATCCTCTATAGTTGTTTCTATGGACCCCATGTAATTGTTGCTACAGGTAATCTATTGCTTTGCACCAAATTCCCAAAATAACATAAAATTAGAAGAGAGAGTAACCCAACTCCTTGAAAATTAAATAAAGAGATGAATAACAACCCTCTTCAAAGGGACAACATCCTTTTACAATGTATCAAATGCACAGGACAAGATGATATGAGTATACAAATGAATCTACTTTGTTATAAATAGGAGTTGAAGGGATCATAATGTAACCTACTACTAAGTCTATCTAACCAAAAATAATATACTAATAATGAATGATGGCTAGGCCTTAACATAGGCCCCCTCATTAAAAAGGAAATTTCCCTCAAAGCTTATAATTAATGGTATTTCTCATCATGGATTTCTTATTTTCCCATGTAGCTTCTTCTGGAGGCATATTATTTTACTTGATTTGGTACTTCATAATGATTATATTTTGAGGAGATAAATTATATCAATCAATAGTTTTTTCTAGTTCAAGAATCATATTCCTTTCTTCGTGTAATCCTATTCCATAGTAGCATCTATTTTTTGTGTTTAACAATTGAACATGTGGCATTAACCTATCATTCAATTCATCAACTTTGTCTTACAAATTGGATAGTTGGTTGAAATTTCTTCATTTCTTCATGAGTCATGGTTGATCTTTTTGGTGGCTTGATTGGTGTAGATTTTTTTGCATAACCTTTTTCATGTAAGCCCAAAATAATATTTAACCATAATTTTTCTCTTTTTTTCTCTTTATCACACCTTTTGGACTGTTAGATTTTTTATCATTTAAGCTAGCATTAACTTAGGATCTTATCTGAGAGAATAACAAGCACAACAATCAAACACATGAGACAATAAACACAAAGATTTTCCTTAGGGAAACCATAAAGGAGAAAACCCCACAACTTCCTCAGAGATAGAATCAGCACCAAAAGCAAAACCCCAAAAATAGTAAGATGATCTCCCAACAGCAGTAGTCTCTCTCTCTCTTGTCCCAGCAACTTCTTCTCTCTTAGTTATGCACTACAACTGAGTGTGAGTGAGTGTGTGATAAATAGAGAGGCTCACTCTCTATTTATACTAATTCCCGACTTGACAATAACTCACTAGGTCCGACTTCTCTAGGAGAGCCTAATAACCCTAGGGCCCCACAATTGCGGAGACTTTAACCCTTGATCAATAGGAGGGTTACCCACAATGACTTGACATGACTCGTTTACATTATTGAATCTCTCGATAGGCACATCGGGGCATGACATGACTCCAATACATTACAGACACTTCCCGAAATAAACATCGGGGTACAATACATAAGATATACAGGTGACTACATTCTGAAGTGACAAATACATCAACACTCCCTATTAACTAGGAAGGTATTCTCTCGACACAGTTTGTTAGCACTGGTCTTCTTCTCTGTATCAACTGGATCGCCTCATCATCTTCATCTTCAAGTTATCTTCATCTTCAATTCATATTCATCACTGGATCTGGATCATCATTGCTGGATCAACATCACTGGATCTGGATCATCACTGGTGCTATCTCTTAATTCTTCTCCTCATAGGAAGTTCTATAGAGCCAGCCCTTTTTCATGCTGGATGTAGGCCTAGCCTCCATGTAGGTCTTCTTCAGTGCTTATATCTGACCCTAAGTCAGAATGGCCCGCCTAGCACTTACATCTGACCATGAGAGGAATACATCCAACACCATATCAGAAAGGCACGCTTAGCACTCACATTTAACTATGAGAGGAACCAATCCAATCATATATGGCAGAAAGGCCCAGCACTCACATCCACTGGCATGATAGGAAACACCATCTATCATCCACAGAAAGGCTCAGCACTTACATTTACTGGCCTAGTAGGAAACATCATCTACTATCCATAGAAAGGCACAACACTTATATCCTCTGGCATAGAAGGGCACACCATCCACTATACAAGGAAGGGCTCATCACTTATATTTGACCATGCCAGGAACCAATCCAACCTACATGTCGAAAGGGCTCTTGACTTACATTCGACCATGCGAGGAACCAATCTAGCCTACATGTCGAAAGGGCTCTCAACCCTAGGTTGAGGATTCCTGGTAACTGACCAGGTGCCTCCATTCTCCCAAAGAATGGCATTAGCCCTTATATCTGATCAAGTGGGAACACATCCCTCAATCACATCAGAATGGCCCTGCACTTATATATGATCATGTGAGAACACATCCCATAGTCATATCAGAATGGCCCTCAGCCCCAGACTGAGTATTCCTGGTAACTGACTAGGTGCCTCCATTCAGAGAATGGCATTTAGCACTTATATCTGATCATGTAGGAACCAATCCTATAGTCACATCAGAATGGCTCAGCACTCACATCTGACATGGAAGGAACCAATCCTCTCACCATGACAGAATGGCTCAGCCCTTACATTTGACCATGGAAGGAACCAATCCTCTCACCATATCAGAATGGCTCACGGACTTATCACTTCCCCTTGGAGGGAACCATGATCTAGAGAACACCAAGCTTCTCCCTAAAGTACTCAAACTTCACTCTGGCTAATGGCTTCATCAACACATCAACTATTTGTTCATTTGTCGCAACATACTGGAGCTTCACTGCTCCTCTCTGCACCATATCCCTGATATAGTGATATTTGATCTCGATGTGCTTTGACTTGTCATGGAACATCGGGTTCTCTGATAACTTCACACAACTCTGGTTGTTGCAATATATACAAGTAGCATCCAATTGGAGATCAAATAAATCAGACAGTAGATTCCTTATCCATACTGCCTCACAACTACCTGAACAAGCTGCAACATACTCTGCTTCAGCTGTACTCAGTGCCACATAGGACTACTTCCTGCTAAACCAAGAGATCACACCTGATCCCATACTGAAGCTGTTACCACCTAAGTTGTACTTAGTGGTTTTTTATCAAGTGAGCCTGGTGAACCAAACAAGGGTAACTTGTTTGGACTTCAGAAGACATTCAGTCTTGCTTCTGGGAAGCCTTGTTGTACTATATCACATGTTCATACCCCATGGGGGAATTGTAATAAATGTTCTAGCATGATAGTGTCTGTAAAAGACTCGGTCTATTAGACTTTATTTGTCAATCCGATCAGCCCAGGGTGTTTTTCCCTTGGTTATTATTGGTTGTTGAATAAACGACTGATAATTTCTGAGTTTTTCACTCCATACCTCCAAATTTGGGGTGTTCGGCTTGGCATTTAGGCCTATTGAGGTTATTAGAGTCTATGTGTCAATGTATAAACATGCTAGGCATCATGGTTGAGTCATATGAACATGTCTAAGTCCCCCTAGGTTTTCTAAACTTTTTAAACTTTTTAATTTTTTCAGTGTTTTTTATTAAAATTTAATTTTTCCAAAACTTAGGCTATTTTTTAATAGTTTAATTGGAAAAATTGGTTTTGTAATAAAAGTGGGCCAAATAATCAGTTTCAGTCATGTAGGTGCTCATTTTCTAGCTAAGAGCACCATGTCAACCCATGGACCCACTTTTTTCAGGTTTTGAGTGATTTTCCATCACTCAGATTAGAAAACCCCAAAAATCAATTATTGATTATTTTAATTAATAAATTGATGAATAATGGAGCAAATCCAAAATCCTAGATCAGTGGATTCTCAGCCGATTTTATTGAAATCAGTCAGATCTGAACCAGATTGACTGGATCTAACAAATCCTTGACTGAAGGAGGTGATCTAGACAGATCTAGAGTTGATCTTCAACATCCTTTATGGGGAATTGCGCCCTCTCTCTCTCCTCCACACGTGTGGGCTCTCTTGGAATCTCTGTGGATTGATGTGTCAGCTCAATCAGCCCCCCGATTGACAAGTAGGCTCAGTTCAGTTTCAAATCAGCATTGATGGACTCTCCCTCAGCTGCAGTGGTCTGTCTCCTTAGGATTTGTGCCCCCTGGGCTGGATCTCTTGTTTTGTGTATAAATAAAGCTCAGGCTGCCTCTTCCAAGCTAGTTAGAGTTGGATTGAGGAGCTGTTGTTGTTGTAATACTGTGTAATATCTTTTTCTATTGGAATAAAGTGAAGCTTTGGAGGCCAAATCTGTGTAATGCTTTCATATGTGTGGATTTAACATTGTCTTGCAGCTTTTTACCATTGGCTTTCTCTCAATTTCTACATCTGAATCCTGTCTGGCTTAATGATTCAGCTGAATCAATAGGAGTATAGCTGGGAAAGTAAGATTACTTGCTTTTCAATATCTCATAGTATATATGCTTAAAGATTCAGATCATACATGTTTAAATAAGTTTATTTGCATGTAATCCCTCTCTTTCTTCATATATTTCTATCCAGATCTCATAAGGTTTTGTGCATGATTGTTTGTTAGTTTTCTAGTAATAGGGGTTGGACGAACTGGGGATCTAGCTTGATTCCACTGGCCATCTGACTGTTTTGTGAAGGCATTGCCCCTCGGCATTCCACTAACTAGTGTTCTTTTCAGATCCATTCCCCGGCAGCAAGCGCTCTTCCTTTTCCTCTTCCTCCTTCAAATTTCTTCAAAATCAGTTCGGTTACTTGTTTTGCAGCTTTAAATTTGTTTAGATATATCTATTTCAGAGTTCATCTTACATAGATCTTGATTCCTTAAAGCTTATAAAACTAGATCTCATTCCTAAAGAAATTTTTACAAGCATTCTAGATCTAGTTTTAGGGAAAATTGTCATTTTTCAAGGCTATGAAAGTAGATCTAAAGCTTGTTGAATGCATGGTTGTTTCCTTAAAATATAAGAGGTTATATTCAGAAATTTAAGTACTTCATATTGGCTACCCCAAAATCAGGCCAAGATCCCAAGGAAAGCTTTCTTTCCTTGGTTCGTTTTCCGCTTCTTTAAAAACTAGTTTTAACTTAGAATTTTTGGGTAAAACGTTTGTTCAACCAAAAGTACTTTTGGGCATATTTAACTGCGATAAGTGTTATCCAACTTTTTGTACCATAAGTTGGGTTACCTGAGGAGCCGTCGGTTGACAGACTTGTTCAAAGTATGATTCCAGTGTATCAGTTGATCCATTTGCTTTTCTAGCCAATATTGGCTAGTCACCTTTTTATTTGAATAATTTTGACCATGGCCCCACAGGGTTTGTAATAAAATGTGCTAGTAGGATATTTTTGAGTGGTTCGGTCTCCTGAGACGTAGAATCTCAAATAGGGTATTCCATGGAGTTTTTTGCCCCTGACAATTATGCTTTGCCTTCAGCCGAGTATAATTAACGAGGTTTTCTCCCGCTTCCTCCAAAGCTGGAATGCCTGATGTTGAATTCTGGGCCTTGGGGGGTTATTAGAGCCCAACTGAGTGTTATAAGCCTACTAGACATTATTTACATAGATCATGGCCATGTCCTAAGTCATCTGGACACATAAAAAATTTCGAATTTTTTTTTTTCAAACAGTGAAAAAATTGTTTTTTAAAATTTTTAATTTTTAATTACTTTTCCTAAGTTTTTTGGGTTAATTTTTCCATAAATTAAATGGAAAAAACCCGTTCATGATTTGGACTCAGAATTCAGTGATTGAAGGCTCTAACCTGAAGCCAAAAATCATTCTTGATCAGCCAGCCAGTCAGAGCCAACTTTCAGATCAGCAATTGGACACATAATGCCTTTTTACTCAAAAAAGTTAGTTTTGAGTAAAAAAATGATTTTTAGTAAAAAAATGATTTTTATTAAAAAAAATGATTATTTTGGAGAAAACTAAAACTCTCCAAATTAATCCAAATTCAGTAAAATAAAAGGCTAAATGACATCTCATGGAGCACTTATGATGATTGGAGTTATCATAACTCAGCTTCAGTCATCATTAAGAGAGCAATTAATTTATTATCAGTTAGTAGACATGTCATCTCCAGCGAAAGATGAGATGGAGAGCACTCATTGGTCCGGTGATTTGATCGAGGTGAAGACTAAAGCTTGCACCATCAGTGGGCTTCCCAAACCTAACAGAGGCTCCAGCCAGACCTAAGGATGAGCTTACCTACATCACATGTGTGGCCTCATCCTTGGCTTGTTTTCAGTGCACAGGTTTGGAGTGGGGGTGCCTTGCCTGGGTGGAGGCCTCCCCTCACTCCCGGTTCTTTGGTTTAAGTTTGAGCTCTTTGTTAGGTGGCTAAGCTGGTTAGGGTTGGTTTTTTGGTTTTAGGGTTTTAGCACTCTGTCATTTGTTAAATAAAGGCTCTTTCAGCTCTATTGGAGAGGAGAGTTTGGCATAGAAACTATGTTGGATTTTGTAAGCTTCTTTTGTTAATAAAATATTGAGACTTTGGAGGTCACTTGATGGGATTTTGGCATTGTGTCTTCATCCTATGTGAAGTTATATCTCTTTCACCTTACCCTTGTATTGCAATTTGATTATTATGTTTATTGAAGACTAACAATCTAGTACTTAGGCTTCTAAACAAATCTGCATTGAGTGTTTGTGTCTTCAGAGATTGCATCTAGCAGGAGCTTTCGGCATCTAATACCTTCACCATACAAGTGTTCCATTATTAATATTTTTGTTTGCAGGGTTGCAAGCGGTTCCGGATCTTTCTTGCCTTCTCCAAACAAACTTCAAAAAATTATACTGGTTACTTTGATTGCTACAAGTGGATCTCTATTTTCAAGGTTCTATCTTACCTCTTTTCCACTTTTATAGAAGTTATCAAGTCATTTAAATCTTTATTTTAAGCTTGCTTGACTTCTACTAAGTTAGGTCTAGGCTTTCTAGCCTTAGATCTACTTTTTCAAAGCTAGATCCATCTTTCTAAAGGTCCATTTTTAAAGATCTAGTTTCATTTCCTTTTTAAATCCATCTTTCTTTTTGCCTTGGAAAACGTGCACGAGTTTTCTTGAAAAACGTGCAAATTTTCCATTTTTTGGGCTTGCTGGTTTTCTGTATTTTTCATTACTTCTAAATTCTGGAAATTCATTAAATTTTTTTTTGACTTTTTCTCGAAAAGCGTGCCATTTCAAGCTCGCTGTTTTTTGGGCTGATTTTTGATTTTTTTTCTGTTAATTCTAAATTCTGGAAATTCATTAAAAAATCAGAAAATTTTCAAAATTTTTCAAATTTTTTTTTTAATAATTTTTTGACTTTTCCTCGAAAAGCGTGCCATTTCAAGCTCGCTGTTTTTTGGGCTGACTTTTTACTTTTTTTCTGTTAATTCTAAATTCTGGAAATTCATTAAAAATCAGAAAATTTTCAAATTTTTTAAATTTTTTGTCTTTTTCTTGAAAAACGTGCAATTTTGTACTTGCTGTTGTTTTTACTGATTTTCTGCAATTTTCTGCTATTTTCCAGATTCTAGAAATTAGCCTAAAATGTTAAAAAAAAATTTAATTTTAAATTCGCAAAAAATCCCAAGTCGTTTCGCCAGAAATCGTGCATTTTACATAAAAAACGGTGAGCTTGCCTGATCCTTTCCAAGTTTTGATTTTGGGTCTCATTCCATTGTTTTGATCTCCTGTTTCATCTCATAAGGCACTTGTCTTCTCATCCACTTAATCTTTTCGAATCACAGGTTAAATTTGGTTTCCTAAACACTCTCACTAGTCCTTGTTTAGAGCTCTTATCCACAGGTGAACCAAAAACAAAACCAAACAAGAAAGAGCAAGCAGAACTAGATCCAAAGACAAGGATCCAAAGCCAAAAAAGAAGTCATTCTCCTTTGTACAAACTCATAAGAGTTTTTCATTTTTACTTAAGTTACTTCTCAAAGTCTTGACAAGGATTAAGTTCCAAAGGCATTTGTACTTCATTAATAAAACAAGGCTAAGTGGGATAGGGCCTCCCATACTTGGTTTTTCTTCCCCATTTGGGGAAGAGTGTTTTTTGTTCTTAGCTTAGATTTATTTCGAGTACTTAGAGTAATTTCATTTTTTTTTGCAATGTAGATACTAATTGTTAGATTAGCCCATTTTGTTTCATTAACTAGGTTGATTACTTCATCTTTTAATTTTTTGTATCTTTCATAAGTAATTCAATTGTTTAAAGTAGAAATCTCTTGAATCTCACTTTGTAGATCAAGAGTGCTCTCTATCGGAGAGTTGTATTTTAATTGTTTAATAAGTTAATCAATTAATCTCAAAAGTCTCTTGAACTTGCCATAATCCAAGTCAAGAGCACTCTCTATTGGAGAGCATTCCCACTGCATATCCTTGCATCAAACATATAGATTAGTTAAGTCTCTTGAATCACTGTCATAAGACGAGGTCAAGAGCGCTCTCTGTCGGAGAATTTTAGTTAATTAACTTAATAAAATTCACGACTCACATCCCTTTAATTAATTAACCCCCTTCCCTCCTTGCCGGAATATGCTCTGACCGATCTTTGATCGGAATACCCAGAAACGACATTAGATCTCTAAACCCCACAAGAGGAACTTAACTAAAACTTTTCCCCATAACCAATGCACCGGTGTTGTTCGATAAATACTGAGGCATGTGGGCAAATTCCAAGTGTAGGCGCCGGGCTACCTAATCTGGGCAATTGTAGTTAAGTTATTGAACACTTACCTTTGACCCCAGACAGGTCCGTCATGTCTTCGAATGGAGCCACTGAAGGTATTACCGGTTAAGACATCCAGCCACCATAAGTGAAGATCACAAACAAAAAACTCTTAAAACTTACCAAAAGCACTTTCAAAACCTAACATTCACTAGCATCTTTTGGGATTCACATATTTACACTCAAAGCATCTCTGATAAGTTGACTCCATAGGCACTGGTCCCATCTTTTAGCATTGTTGATAATCTGGGCCATTTGTCCATCAAATGTTTGATTATAAATCATATTTGTGAATGCTTTATCTATTTCGTGAAGCTCTCAAATATTTGTCTGTCTTTCAGTTCCGGTGATAGCAACGTGGATTGCTTTGTCTTGTGTTAAATTCATCACATTAATCATCTTAAATCACAATAACTCCTAAACAACACCCATCCACATCTGAAACATCTAAAAATTAACTTAAACATTGAGCCATAAAAAACTCTTTGTTGGGGATTAACCCCCTTGGCTTCTTAGGAGTTAGCCTAAACGGAGGAGCTAGGAGTAGGTGACAGTACCTAGCTCTGTGCTTGCCCCCAAGGTCACACCTCTCCCACTTTCTCAAGTGAGGAGACAGCTTTCAGAAGATTTTTGCTGCTGGTGTGCAATCGGTGGACAACAATAAGATTGCTGGTTTTTAGCAGGTGTAACAGAAAAGAGGAGGAGGCACTGTCCGGAAAGTATTTTTGGACCATTCGAAACCCCCCAGGGGGTCTCTGTCTTCCAAAAATTTCAAATTTTTGCAATTTTTAAACCTTTGGTCTCATTCCATATATGGAACAAGTGGATTAATTTCAGTTTTCTGATACTATAATCGTTGCTAATAAAAAGACATATTTTTTCGAATAGGCTCTTTCACCATCCCCCCTGGGGGGTTTTGCGTCTATGTCATTTTTAAATTTTTGTTCATCTGTTTTCAATCTAGTGTAGTTCTAATCTGCATGGAAGTATACTTTGACTTGTAATCATTGTCATATTCCATATCTGGTTGTTTCAAAGTAATTTTAATACTTACCCCACGAGCCTCCTTTTGAGCCGAAAGGTGAAGAAAGGGTCGTGGTAGTCTAATTAGAAAATTGTGGTTTGTTTATCTGTTTATGCTTCATCTACTATCATCATTTGTTTTAGTAATCATAATAAAATAAACCCCTCCTTAATTCCCCGATTGAGGTCCACTTGGACCGAAAGAGGTTCCTGGAGGGTTTTCTTTTTAACAAGAACACCACCTTTAAAATTAATTAAAAGTAACAAAGACTCCAGTGTGTATGCTATGTACTTGGCTGTGGTTCATTCGATCAGTCAAGCTGCATCAAAATCACTTGAGTGACTAGATTAATTAGTCTTCACCTCCCAAATTGACAAACCATCAAGCGAAAATCCAACGCCTCGAACAAACTGTAAACGGTGGCAAAATACCCAAAGGGGTGGGAACAACTGGAAAGTGACCTCAAGGCGTAGATCTCTGTCACACCCTGATGGGTGTGTTATGAACAATAGTCTCCGAGACTCCGTTGCAGCCCACAAACACCTTGCGGGTAGCCATGAAAGTTCGCTTTTGGACATACTCCAAGTACCCCTCGGGTATATCTGGAGTCCCCTTTTAGCCTAATTTAATTCATTCACATTCCACATTAATTTAAAATCTACCAAGAGCCATTTGCAAAACATTATTTCAAGCGCATGCAAGCACATTATTTTCTTTGTTGACTCCATTTAAGGCACTAGTGATTTATTTCTTTCGATTATATATATATTGAGTATCATTACTGTGCTTATATGCTTTAAATCTTGCATCTTATTATTTTTTGTTTCCACTGGTTAATTTCAAAGCTCCTAAACAACTTAATCAATATAACACCATCACACTAAGTAATTAGCCACGTAACCCAGGTATGTGAAAGGTGGCAACACTTTTTGGTGCCGTTGCCGGGGATAAATCTTTTTATTCCCGAGTACGACTTAGCTTAACTTTTTTCTAAACAACTAAAAAGATAGAAATTTTTGATTGATCTAGTCTTTAAAAAACATAAAAATTAAAACTCGATCCATCTGGCGACTCCACTATCTGACATCCCTTCAAGAATTTCTACCCGAAGAAACTGTCGACAATTATTCAATCCTCTCCCTGATCCCGAAAGGTTTATCAGGGAAAGATTGAATACGCATACTTCCTGTAGAAACCTTGAATATTTAGGAGACCAATCCATCTCAGATATCCATCACATATTTGTAGAGAGTCATACTTACCAAACTCAAGAAATGATGGAATTATACAAACCCCTTGACTTTTCTCAGATAGCAGGTAATCCCCATGACATTCTAAATGATGCTATCAAGAAGCGGGCCCCATATTCTAGGGAAATAATGCCATCACTGCCAAGTCTCACATTCAAAAGTTTGAAAAGCACCTGGTCAGTTATTGCAATGATGCTGCCCATAACCATGAAGATGTCAAAATGAAGCTCTTTGTTTTATCCTTAGAGGATGATGCTGCGGAATGGTACTTCAACCTAGGTGATGATTCATATAAAACTCTTAGTGAATTCCTAGAGGGTTTTAAGAAGAAATGGGGGGAAAAGAAAGAACCAAGACATCTTCTTGCTGCCCTTCATAACATAAAGAAGATGGAGAATGAAACCATGGATGAATTTAACACTAAGTTCAGGGGTGTGGTTGTGGACCTCCCTAAAGAAATCAAGCCAAATGATGTCTCCATCCTCATATCTTACATCGAAGCTTTCACTGGTGATTTGAGGTACCAGTTAAGAGACAAAAAGCCGTCCGACCTAAAAATTGCTCAATAATTGGCCGAGAAAGTAGAAAAGAATATGCAGTCTTCAGGAAAATCCAACATTCTAGGTTACACTAGGGGAAACACTTCATACAACAAAGAGAAGGGAAAAGCCGTTGAATTAGAAGAAAAGGGAACCTCTAAAGATCCCATGGAAAAGGTAACTGACATGATAAAAGACTTGGTTACTAGTCAAAACCAACTGATGGCAAATCGTTCTGCACAACTGAATCATATTCAAAATAGAATAATCACAATGGAAAGAAATAATGGACCTAGGAACTTTCAGCCTAAACAGAATGATATGTATCATAAGAAAGCTCCTCAGCAAGAACCTAGGATTCCAAACCAGTTAGACTTAGCTAACATGGTAGAGGAAGTCATTCCATGGTGTAGACCGTGTGATCAATTCCACCAAGAAAGCACTTGCTATATCGCAAACCGAGTTATAGAACATGGAATGCCTGAGGTTAGTAATTAGGAAACAACATCAAGCGAGTCTAATCATGTGTACATGGTAGGCCAAACCCACCCTTTATCAAACCAACATTGGCAGTAGGTCACATATTACAGTTAAGAGAAGGATCTCCTTTCCAACTTTTATGGTGTAATGCCTTTTCCGGAAACAATCAAGGAAATGAAGGAGGCTAGATTCAAGGGTGTAGTTTATCAAAGAAAGTAGAAGCCATCACCGTCTAAACAGTACAAGCTAAAGGTAATCGCTCCTCCTCTCCCAGATCCCCCTGTTATCCATGAATCAAATGTTGATATGGGAGAATGGATAAGTAGTGCTAAGATTCATGTTTATGCAACTGATGTCCTTAAAATTCTTGGTCAAAAAGAAAAGTTGTTGAAATCCATAGAGGATAGTCAAACTAAAACTCATAATATTGTCAAAGAGGATCCTCTCCCTAATAATAATGCTATATTTGAAGCTGAACATATTGAACCTATAGATATGCCTATAGTCCTCAACAGTGTTGATCTAAGAAGAGAAGATCACCTGCCTTTTTATGTCTCCCTCTTAGTTGATAAACTTCTCCTTCATAACTACATGTTAGATTCAGGTGCTTCATCAAATGTCATGACAAGAAAAGTAACGAAACAGCTAAATCTTAGGGTCACTCGACCCTACCACAATGTTTGTGCTATGGATGCAAGAGAAGTTGAAGTGGTAGGGATAATCTTAAATTTACAAGTTAAGTTGGCCAAGTATCCTGATATCAACATGTCGATGGATGTGGTAGTGATAGATGTTCCAGATAATTGGGGTATGTTTCTATCCAGAAAATGGGCCACAACTCTTGGTGGGTACATTCAAATGGATTGGACATATGCTACTATACCTGCATCAGAAAACACTAGGGTGATTCTCCATAGAGAGAAGCTAAGGAAACGACATGTAGAAAACCCTAAGAAGCTTGGAAATGAATTTGTTCATTTCACTGATAACTTTGGAAACTATGCTATTTTGTCAAATTTCATGGCCCCTATTAAGGAAAACATTAAAAATGAAAAGATAGATGAAGTTTGGAAAATGTACTTTGACGGGGCTTATTCCAAATCTAGAAAAGGTGCAGGCATCGTGATCATCTCTCCTTCAAATAAAGTCTACAACTTTGCTTTCAGGTTAGAGTTTGAAGCATCAAACAATGTAGCCGAGTAGGAGGCATTGCTCATGGGGTTAGAAACCGCTAAGGATATGGGGATAAAGATGTTGAATATAAAAGGTGATTCAGACTTAGTTGTCCTCCAGATTAAGAATCAATATCAATGCAAAAATGATAGACTAAGGAAGTATAGAAATGCCACATGGGACACTATGGAGTGGTTTGATGCACTTAAGATTCAAAAGATCCATAGGGAAATGAATGGGTTAGCAGATAAATTGGTAGTAGCAGCATCCACCCTCCAGCCATCAGATGAAATGATTAGTGGGAATGGAAAGATGGAAATTAATTTCAGACCTTCAATTTTGGATAATATAGATCACTGGCAGGTGTTTAAAGATGATGAGCAACTCTTGAGATTCATCCACAATCTACAAGAGTTTGAAGGTTGCAAGATCAGTTATCAGCAAGAGGGTAAAGAGTATCAGGAGTGCGAGGATAATGTAAGGAATCACATCTCGAGTAGCCTTATAGCTTTCGAGAATCTTTTTGATCAATAGGATCATCATAAAAAACAAAAAGAAGAAATAAAAATTGGGAATTATATGGAAATAAACATAGGAATTGATAAGGAGCCCAGGTTAATAAAAATTGGAAAAGGTACTTCGGAAAAGGCCCAAGGAACAATTTGATCAACTTAATCAAAGAGTATAGAGATGTGTTGGCCTTTAGTTATGATGAGCTTAAAGCCTATCGAGAAGATGTGTTTCAACACACTATTCGCCTCATAGAAGAGGCTAAGGAGGTCAAACCTTTTCGACAAAAACTTAGGCAAATAAATCCTAAGTTGGCCCCCATTGTGCAGAAGGAACTTCAGAAGATGTTAGCAACAGGGATCATAGCACCTACAAAACATTCATCTTAGTGCTCCAACTTAGTTGTTGTCAGAAAGAAGAATGGGTCAATTAGAATATGTATAGATTTTAGAAATCTGAATACATCATGCCTTAAAGATAATTACCCATTACCCGACATGGAAACATTGCTTCAAAGAGTAATAGGATCAGGAATGATGTCCATGTTGGATGGCTTTTTCGGTTATAACTAGGTGTTGGTAAATAAGAAGGATCAACATAAGACTACATTCACCACACCTTGGGGTACCTATAAATTTTTAAGAATGCCTTTTGGCTTATTGAATGCTGGTGCCACCTTCCAAAGAGCCATGGATTTTGCCTTCAAAGAACTTATAGGAAAAATAATCGAAATATATCAAGATGACTTAACTGTTTTTTCAAAGGAAAGATATGACCACATAAGTAATCTTAGGCAGGTTTTCATAAGATGTCGGAAATATGGTATTTCCTTGAACACCGCCAAGTCAATCTTTGGAGTTGATGAAGGCAAGTTGTTGGGGCACATCATTTCTAAGGATGGTGTCAAGGTTGATCCTGAGAGAGTTGAAGCAATTAAGAGAGTCCCCTTGCCTTAGAATCTAAAATCTCTCCAGTCTTTCAATGGTCAGATCAATTTCATAAGAAGATTCATCCCAAATTTAGCAGAAATAATGAAACCTCTAAAAAAGTTATTAAAGAAAGATGCTAAGTTTGAGTGGACGGATGAGGGGAAAGATGCTTTCAAGTCTATCAAAAATTCCATATCCATGTCCCTGGTCTTGATCAGTCCAGATTATTCCAAGGAATTCTAGATATTTTCCTTTGCCTCAGAAGACACCATTGCCGGTGTTTTGCTTCAAAAGAATAAGGAGGGACAAGAGAAACCTATATCCTTTATGAGTAGAGCCTTGCAATATTCAGAGTTGAATTATACCACCATGGAGAAATAGGCTTATGCTCTTGTCAAGTCCCTTAAACATTTCAGAACTTATGTAGGTTACTCCAAAATCATTGGGTACGTACCCCATGCAGTTGTCAAGGATATCATGTATCAACAAGATTGTCTAGGAATCAGGGGTAAGTGGGTTTCAAAGATTCAAGAATATGATTTAGAGATAAAACCTAATAAGTTAATTAAGGGACAAGGTCTTTCAAAGATGTTGACCTAAGAAAATGAAAAGGCCTTAGGAATAATCTAATCTGCCAGAACAGTGATTCAGAACAAAGTGTATCAGACGAGCTTCATAGATTAGAGCAGCACCCTTGGCATACCGATATCATATTTTTCCGCTGCAACCTTACATGCCCCAATCACTTACTTGGCCATAAAAGAAGAGCATTAAGGTTAAAAGAAACTAAGTATTGTTTGACAAAATATGGTTTGGGTTGGAGAAACCCAGATGGTTTAATACTTAGATGTGTCGATGAACCTGAGTCCCAAAAACTCATGGTTGAGTTCCATTCAGGATTTTGTGGTGGACATTTTGTAGCAAGAACAACCGCCCATAAAATCCTTAGAGCAGGATACTATTGGGTGAACCTATTTTCAGATGTGCACAAGGCTGTCAAAGTTTCCCCCCAGTGTCAGTTATTCACCGAAAAGCAACAAATGAAAGCCTTGCCTTTAAATCCAATAGTAGTCCAAGCCCCTTTCCAGCAGTGGGGGCTTTATTTCATCGGTAAGTTCAAAGATAACTTGAGCAATGGTTATTCTTGGATTCTTACTGCCACTAGTTATTTCACCAAGTGGGTAGAGGCGGTACCCACTAAGAAGGAAACCAATGCTATAGTCATGGATTTCTTAGAAGATAAGATTATCACAAGATTCGGTGTGCTAGCCAGAATCATCAAAGATAATGGCCCGTGCTTTGTTTCCTCCAAGATGTCATCCTTTTGTTTCAAGTACGGCATTGTCCTATCCCATTCATCCAATTATTATCCCCAAGGAAATGGTCTAGCTGAGTCAAGTAACAAGAACTTAATGACCATAATCAAGAAAATTGTGGGTGACAATAAGAAGGCTTGGGATAGCAAGATCAAATTTGCACTATGGGCCGATAGGATCACAAAGAAAAGTTCAACCGGGAGGAGCCCTTTTGAACTAGTCTATGGCCTAGATGTCACCTTACCGATCCATTTAAAGCTTCCAGTGTATCAGCTTCTCTAGACCTTAAGCTCAAATCAGGAGGCCATTCAGAACAGAATAAACCAGTTGATCGAGTTAGATGAGAGTAGAAGAAATTCCCTTGACCAAAGTATCAGAAATTCAGACATGGTCAAGAGAACCTTTGATAGATCTACCCAGCTGGGATCCTTTCAAGTAGGTGACACAGTCTTGCGTTGGGACAAACGATGGGAGAAACCTGGGAAACACGGAAAGCTCGACAACTTATGGTTGTGGCCGTACATCATTGATGAAGTAGCCGGAACAAATTCTTTCTATCTAAATGACCTATAAGGAGAATGGTTGAGCCTGCTAGTGAATGGTTTCCTCCTCAAAATATTTTTCACCTAGACAGTTTGATGCCTTTATTGGCATCGGTGGTTCCAGGGCCAATTTCTAAACCTTGCCCTGCATGTACTTCTAATTTTATGTATCATATTGTTGTATTATAGATATTCTTGTATTATAGGTGTTTTGTACCATGTTACTAATCTTGAAAATTGTTTTTTGTATATTAGTTTTGTAAAATATTCCCTTTTTGCACATCATAGACTAATTATGTACATTAGTTTTCTTTTATAGTTGATTTTTTATATATACATGTTACTGACAAACTCTAATTGCTATGCAGGACCCAGAGATTCTGGAGTTCTCACATCCTCTCCTTTGAATAGAAGATCAGTCAGAGAATGTGTCCCTAGATGGAGCCAGAATGTTACCACCTAAGTTGTACTTAGTGGTTTTCTATCAAGTGAGCCCGGTGAACCAGACAAGGGTAACTTGTTTGAACTTCAGAAGACCTTCAGTCTTGCTTCTGGGAAGCCTTGCTGTACTATATCACATGTTCATACCCTATGGGGGAATTGTAATAAATGTTCTAGCATGTTAGTGTCTGTAAAAGACTCGGTCTCTTAGAATTTATTTGTCAATCCGATCATCCCAGGGTGTTTTTTCCCTTGGTTATTATTGGTTGTTGAATAAACAACTGATAATTTCTGATTTTTTCACTCCATACCTCCAAAGTTGGGGTGTTTGGCTTGGCATTTAGGCCTATTGAGGTTGTTAGAGTCTATGTGTCAATGTACAAACATGCTAGGCATCATGGTCGAGTCATATGAACATGTCTAAGTCCCCCTAGGTTTTTTCAACTTTTTAAATTTTTTATTTTTTCAGTGTTTGTTATTAAAATTTAATTTTTCCAAAACTTAGGCTATTTTTTAATAGTTTAATTGGAAAATTTGGTTTTGTAATAAAAGTGGGCCAAATAATCAGTTTCAGTCATGTAGGTGCTCATTTTCAATCTAAGAGCACCATGTAAACCCATGGACCCAATTTTTTCAGGTTTTGAGTGATTTTCCATCACTCAGGTCATAAAACCCCAAAAATCAATTATTGATTATTTTAATTAATAAATTGATGAATAATGGAGCAAATCCAAAATCCTAGATCAATGGATTCTTACCTGATTTGATTGAAATCAGTCAGAACTGAACCAGATTGACTGGATCTAACAAATCCTTGATTGAAGGAGGTGATCTGGACAGATCCAGAGTTGATCTTCAGCATCCTTTATGGGGAATTGCGCTCTCTCTCTCTCTCTCCTCCACACGTGTGGGCTCTCTTGGAATCTTTGTGGATTGATGTGTCAGTTTGTGGGTTCATGTGTCAGCTCAATCAACCCCCTGATTGACAAGTAGGTTCAGTTCGGCTTCAGATTAACACTAATGGACTCTCCCTCAGCTGCAGTGGTCTATCTCCTTGGGATTTGCGCCCCCCTGGGCTGGATCTCTTGTTTTTTGTATAAATAAAGCTCAGGCTGCCTCTTCCAAGCTAGTTAGATTTGGATTGAGGATATGTTGTTGTTGTAATACTGTGTAATATCTTTTGCTATTGGAATAAAGTGAAGCTTTGGAGGCCAAATCTGTGTAATGCTTTCATATGTGTGGATTTAACATTGTCTTGCAGCTTTTTACCGTTGGCTTTCTCTCAATTTCTGCATCTGAATCCTGTCTGGCTTAATGATTCATAAATAAATAGGAGTATAGCTGGGCAAGTAAGATTACTTGCTTTTCAATATCTCATAGTATATATGCTTAAAGATTCATATCATACATATTTAAATAAGTTTATTTGCATGTAATCCCTCTCTTTCTTCATATATTTCTATCTAGATCTCATAAGGTTTTGTGCAGGATTGTTTGTTAGTTTTCAGGTAACAGGGGTTGGATGAACTGTGGATCTAGCTTGATTCCATTGGGAATCTGACTATTTTGTGAAGGCATTGTCCCTTGGCATTCCACTAACTAGTCTTCTTTGCAGATCCATTCCCTGGCAGCAAGCGCTCTTCCTTTTCCTCTTCCTCCAAATTTCTTCAAAATCAGTCCGGTTACTTGTTTTGCAGCTTTAAATTTGTTTAGATCTATCAATTTCAGAGTTTATCTTACATAGATCTTGCTTCCTTAAAGCTTATAAAACTAGATCTCATTCCTAAAGAAATTTTTACAAGCATTCTAGATCTAGTTTTAGGGAAAATTGTCATTTTTCAAGGCTGTGAAAGTAGATCTAAAGCTTGTTGAATGCATGGTTGTTTCCTTAGAATCTAAAAGATTATATTCAGAAACTTAAGTGCTTCGTATTGGATTCCCCAAAATCAGGCCAATATCCCAAGGAAATCTTGCTTTCCTTGGTTTGTTTTCCGCTTCTTTAAAAACTAGTTTTAACTTAGAATTTTTGGGTAAAAAGTTTGTTCAACCAAAAGTACTTTCAAAGTACTTTTGGTCATATTTAATTGTGATAAGTTTGCTGGTTTTTAGCAGGTATAACAGAAAAGATGAGGAGGTGTTGTCTGGAAAGTATTTTTGGACCATTCGAAACCCCCCAGGGGGTCTCCGTCTTCCAAAAATTTCAAATTTTTGCAATTTGTAAACCTTTGGTCTCATTCCATATAAGGACCAATTGGATTAATTTCAGTTTTTTGATACTGTAATCGCTGCTAATAAAAATAAAAATATTTTCAAATAGGCTGTTTTGAGCCTATTCACCATCCCCCCTGGGGGGATTTGTGTCTGTGTCATTTTTTAATTTTTGTTCATCTGTTTTCAATCTAGTGTAGTTCCAATTTGTAGGGAAGTATAATTTGACTTATAATCATTGTCATATTCCATATCTGGTTGTTTCAAAGTAATTTTAATACTTACCCCACGGGCCTCCTTTTGAGCTGAAAGGTGAAGAAAGGGTCGTGGTAGTCTAATTAGAAAAATGTGGTTTGTTTATTTGTTTACGCTTCATCTACTATCATCATTTATTTTAGTAATCAAAATAAAATTAACCCCTCCTTGATTCCCCGATTGAGGTCCACTTGGACCGAAAGAGGTTCCTGAAGGGTTTTCTTTTTAACAAGAACACCTCCTTTAAAATTTATTAAAAGTAACAAAGACTCCAGTGTGTATGCTCTGTACTTGGCTACAGTTCATCTAATCAGTCTAGCTGCATCAAAATCACTTGAGTGACTAGATTAATTAGTCTTCACCTCCCAAATTGATAAACCATCAGGCAAAAATCCAACACCTCGAACAAACTGTAAGCGGTGGAAAAATACCCAAAGGAGTGGGAACAACTAGAAAGTGACCTCGAGGCATCGATCTCTGTCATACCCTAATGGGTGTGTTATGAATAATAGTCTTCGAGACTCCGTTCTAGCCCACAAACACCTTGCGGGTAGCCATGAAAGTTCACTTTTGGACATACTCCAAGTACCCCTCGGGTATATCTGGAGTCCCCTTTTCACCTAATTTAATTCATTCACATTTCACATTAATTTAAAATATACCAAGAGACTTTTGCAAAACTGTATTTCAAGCACATGCAAGCACATTATTTTCTCTGTTGACTCCATTTAAGGCACTGGTGATTTATTTCTTTCGATTATATATATATTGAGTATCATTACTGTGCTTATGTGCTTTAAATCTTGCATCTTGTTATTTTTTGTTTCCACTGGTTAATTTCAAAGCTACTAAACAACTTAATCAATATAACACCATCACACTAAGTAATTAGCCTTAGTAACTTAATAGGGTCTACCCCCCTTGGCTTCATTAGGAGTTGAGCCTAAACAAAGGAGTCAAGAACAAGGTGATAGCCTTGACTCGAGACTTACCCCTAGAGACACACCAAGTGGTTTGAATATTTCTGCCATGTAACCCAGATGTGTGAAAGGCAGCAACAGAAGCAACACCCTGAAGTGATCTTCCTCTCGATGGCACTGCCTGCCCAATCTGAATCAACATAACCTTCTAGGTTAATCTTTTGATTCACCTCATACTTGAGCCCATAATCAACTGTACCCTTTAGGTACCTTAGAATATGCTTTACAGCAATGAAGTGAACATGTCTAGGATCTATCAGGAACTGGCTCAAGGTGTTCACAGCAAAGCAAATATTTGGTCTCGTGTTCATTAGGTACATTAAGGACCCAATCATCTGATGATACATCATAGCATCAACCACTTTTGATGAAGCATCACTCAATATCTTCAGGTTCGATGCCATAGGTGTGGTTATGGCCTTACAGTCCATCATCCCAAACCTCTTAAGGATCTCTACTGCATACTTCCTGTTATCACTCCAGGGAACTCCTCTAGGTTGTAGCTCGAGGATGCTCGGTAACTTAAACTATTTTTTAGGGTTTTTCTAAATTGGATCAAGCCGTATAACCTATATAACCTCCCACTCTCAAGACATGCATGAAGCTCACTCAATCACAAGGCTTTAGTTACAACTTGTTTAGTAGTTTGACAAAAAGGCGCAGGGATGAAGAACTCAACAGGCTGGCAGACTTACACACATAACACATGCATATAAATTGCTAAATCCTACTGAGGATAGTGTTTATATATTAAATATCACTAAATAACCAATAGGATGACAGCTATCGGCCCTTTAATAAGTCTGAAAATTACCTAAATGCACATTTAGGCAATAAACACAGTAATGATAAAGAAGATGGCTGAACAAATCACAACAAAAGAGGTCATATTATGAATAAACGAGATGAGATGCTTGCTAATGGAACAGGCTCATAAATCCCTAGAGTCAAACCTTTATTAATCAAATAATCATGGGCTTTATAGCCTTTTACAAAATTTATAGATCCTAAAAAATCAGATCTGTTTACACAAAAATAATTGAAAGTGATAAATTTTCCTCATTAGGGCTTCAAACCCTTGCTAACTATTTGTTCATCTAATGCAAAGATCTAGTTTATTGAGCGGTCTTTAAATGACTGAACTAGTAGCTGACAACCACCACTGCTGGTACTGTAAGGAATTGCCACCAATAGCCAGTGTATCGGCGTTCAACTGAAGTGCTTTTCCTTGTTTATCCTGCCCAATTTTTACTTTGTCGCTAATCAAAAGCTTTGTCTTCTGTTTCCTCGATGCCTCAAGTCTGAATGCTTGCCACAGCTTCGACGCTCCAAGTCCCACTGTTTCTGCATTTTACCCCTTATCCCCGCCGTCGCCGATTGGGGGCTTTTTCTTTTAGCTTGTCAGTGTTCTAAATCTCTATTTTTCCACCGTTGCGGCCGTGAAACGAACTAAATTTCATTGTATTGCTATCAAAAGTTGATTTGCGATGGAATCGGGGCATTCAATCTTCTATGCCACCGATGGACAGTCTTGCCATTCGCCGATGCGTGCTATCCCCTTTGTTTTTCTTTCCAAAACTTTATATGCTTGTTTGTTGGTGATTCTGTTTTATTGCCATTGGAGGTCTGTAGAGGTTTGAATCGAGGCTTTAGTCCTCCGTGTTGCCGACATTGCGGAGATGTTTCGTTGAAAACTCACCAATCCGTAGTTTGTATGCCTTCTGATCACCGATGATCCTTTATTGTTGTGCTTATCAAAGTGTTGTAAACTTTTTCATTTATCGGAAGCCTTAGTTTTTTTCTTCTTCTTCCGTTGTAGCTCTTTAGTAGGCTAACTCACCGATCGTTTGTCCCTTGATCCTCCGATTGCTGCAGTTTTCCTCTGGTCACGGAAACCATAGTCTATATTTCTTCCACCGTTGCAGCTCTTTAGTAAACTAACACACCTATGGTTAGTATTTTCAAGCTCCGATGTGTAGTTTTCATTCCCTTTGATCGGCGATGATTGTGATTTATCGGCTGCCTTTAATCATTATATTATCCACAGTTGCGGAACTTCTAGTCACTGAATTCTACGCAGTTGCGGCTCCTCAGAGGAATAATTCATCGACGGTTTCTCTGTAGTTCTTTTGATCGAAGAAGAGTTCATCTATTGATTGATCAGAATGATCCTTGTCATCGATCGAAAGCCGTAGTATTTCTTCCTTCCGCAGTTGCGGCTCCACATTGAACTATTTTGCCGTCGGTTAGTCTTTAGCACCTCCGATGACGAAGTTTCCATCTGCTCGTGGAAGTCCGTATTTCCTCCGTAGTTGCGTTGCCTTTGGGAGCTAAATCTCCAATCTGTTAAATTTTTCAAGTCCTGAACTGATTTCGTCGGTGATTAAAACTAAAATCCTCTCTCCATCAGAACTCTCAGTTTGTATTTTCTCTGCAGTTGTGGTGCCTTTGGGAACTAGCTCGATGATCTGTAGTCTTGACAACTTCTTATTGCTGCTTGAAAAATGTTCCGATGGTGGTGAAAAGTTTAGCAATATGCCTGACTATCGAAGGGGTCTTCCACCTGTTATTTATCTTCCATGTTTCGGTGGCTAATGAGTTTTCTTGATCCTCGCCCAAGCCACCGAAGTCACAACTTTGTGAGATTTGCATAAAAAATAGAGGCCTTCAAAACTGTTAGTGATCTTCATATCCTTCATTGCATCATTTAAATTCTTCATACTATCAAAAATAAATTTATTTTATTTTGGGATATAACATTTGGCTCCTACTTGGGGATGGGAACCTCCCTGTGAGGTCCCAAGAACCCTAGACCAAAATGCCTTTCCCTAAAAGCAACTAAGCAAATTTAACACTACTCTTTATTGTTCCATTGGGCATGGATTCTTATTCTGAAAGCAAAAATAACTTACTATCTACTAATTTACAATCATAAGGCCTCAGAGCCTCAAATAAAATAGAGTTTCAGGAACCGCCCATTTACTGGGCCATCGAATACCTCTTCACCTTCCAGATTCTGCAGTTTGAAGGTGTTATTCTCATATACCTGGTCTATAGCAAAAGGGCCAATCCATAATGAGTCAAATTTTCCATGTTTCCCCTTGTCCTGTCTGACAGCATCCCACTTGAGGACCCAATCTCCGACCTGGAAGTTGTCTACCTTTGCTCTTTTGTCAAACATGCCCTTTATCCTCTGTTGATGATCCTATGATTTTCCTACCACTTTCTCCTTGATCTGCTGTAACTCCACCAAATCCATCATCCTTCTCATCATGTCATTTGGTTCATATTCCTCTTCCTGAAAGAACTTTTCCATTGGAAGGGTGAGCTGAATAGGAAAGATGGCCTTAGTGCCACAAACTAACTTGAACGAAGAAGTCCCTATGGATCTTTTTTCTATCACCCTATCAGCCCATAAGGAAAACTTAAGCTTTGAATCCTAGCTTCTCTGATTTGTCTCTAGCAATTTCCTAATGATTCAGACTAAGCTTTTGTTGGATGACTCAGCCAGGCCATTGCCTTGTGAGTAATAGGATGTGGAGTGCACCAGTTGAATACCCATTGATTCACACAATTCAACCAATGCCCCAGCTTTAAAGGCTTGTGCATTATCAGTTACTAACCTTACAGGGCAACCAAACCTGCTGAAGATGTTCTCATATAAGAATCTCATGATGACTTGATGAGTGGCATTTCTGGTGGGTATTGCTTCTATCCATTTGGTAAAGTAGTCAGTGGCTACTAAGATCCATTTATGCTGTCCACTGGAAGATGGATTTATTTCACCTATGAAATCCAGACCCCATTGCTGGAAAGGCCTATTCACCGCAACAGGCCTAAGGGGCAAGGATTTGAGCTGCTGCTTCCCTACAAATATTTGACATTGGTCACATGCCCTTACAAAAGTGTATACATCAGCAAAAAGGACTGGCCAATAATATCCTGCTTTTAATATCTTGTGGGCTATGGTTTTCCAATAGTGGTGGCCTCCATAGGTACTGGAATGAAAGTGATGCATGACCTACTCTGCTTCCTCTTTATCTAGACATCTTAACAAAATTCCAGACTGATCTTTCCAACACACTAAATTGTCAATTATGCAAAACTTAACATATTTCAATTTAAGAGCTCGTGCTTGGTTAGGAGTAAGATCAGGAGAAACTTCTAATTTTAGCAAAAATTGAATGATACCTGAGTACCACTCACATGAAGATATGTTCTCAGCTACTACTGGACTGTTATTTTGATCTTGATTTACTTCTGTTTCAGCTGCTACCATAGTTTGCACCTTTCCTGATCTGACATATGTGAAATTCATTCCCAGCAGTTCACAGTTTTCTTTGGCCATGAGTTTGGCTAGATCTAGTCCCTTTACCAGCTTGGTGGGTTTCACCTCTACATCAAACTCAATGAGTTTGGAAATCCACTTAGCTCTCTTCCCATAAATGTCAGGCTGAGTCAAAACATCCTTCACCATAGCTGAAGGGACATATGCAATGACCTTTGCATGGAGAATGTAGATTCTGAAGTTCTTCAAAGATTTTATGAGAGCATAAGCCTACTTCTCAATTGGGTCATATTTTAGCTCAGCATCTCTCAGGGTTCTACTGAAGAAAGCAATTGGATGGTCAAGACCTTCATCATTCTTTTGTAATAGCACAACTGCCATAGTGTCATAAGATGCAAAAGAGAAAATGTAAAAACCCTTGGTGTAATCGGGACTAATCAGGGTTGGAGCCTCCATGATTTCTTTCTTAATGTCTTCAAAAGAATTTCTTGCTTGGTCAGTCCACTTGATTTTTGCATCCTTTTTTAGCATGGCTATTATGTGCTTTACCAACTCGAAGAAATTTGGAATAAACCTTCTGGAAAAGTTTATCTTGCCTAAAAAGGACTGAATGTCTCTTTTCGACCTTGGTAGTGATAGCTGCTGGATGGCCTCCACCCTTACTGGATCGATCTTTACACCTTCAGCTGAGACTATGTGGCCTAGGAGCTTTCCTTCACTGAGTGCAAACTGGGACTTCTTGGGGTTCAGTGATATTCCATACCTTCTGCACTTCAGAAATACCTTCCTTAAATGCTGCAAGTGATCATGATGGCTATGAGAGTAAACTGTTAAGTCATCTAAATATATCAGCACATATTTATCTTTTAGCCCTACAAAATCTAGGTCCATAGCTCACTGAAAAGTAGCCCCAGCATTCATTAGCCCAAATGGCATTTTAGCATACATGAAGGTGCCCTAGGGAGTGGTAAAGGAAGTCTTCTCTTGGTCATCTAGGTGTACAACAACTTGGTTGTATCCAGAGAAACCATCAAGGAAGGACATGACCCTAGCCCTCGATACTCTCTACAGCAGATGTTCCATCTTGGGTAGTGGATAGTTGTCTTTTTTGGAACACTTGTTCAGGTTTCTAAAATCCGCACACAACCTAATTTCTCCATTTTTCTTTCTCACCACTACTAGATTTGCAATCCACTTGGAATATCTGATGGGGATTATGATCTTGGATTTGAGGAGCTTGTGGATATCTTTCTCAATTACTGGTAATAGAAGGGGTTTGATTGGTCTCAGCTTGTTTTTGAAAGGAATGGTGTCTTTCTCCAAAGGAATCCTATGCTGGATGATGTTGGTGTCATACGTTTTTAGGTCACTATATTCCCATGCAAAGAAATCAGCAAACTCTTTTATCAAGCTGCAATACTCAGACTTCTATTCAGCAGTCAACCCAGTGGATAGATTTATCAGTTTTGGATGGCTCTGGCTGCCTATGTTCATCTCTTGGACAGCAGGATCTAGCTCCCTTTTGGCCGGCTTGAAAGGGATGTTATTGTGATCAAACAGTTTTTCTAACGTTACTAGACCTCGGGGTATGTAGTTTCTAGGAAATTGGACAATATTGTGCTCAGTCACTTTATCTTTTAACTTGAGCCGTTTGGATTCCTCCACGTTAAGGTTTTCCTGGTCTATGTGCATGTCAGAGAATTCACCCACTAACTGAAGGAATTTACTAAGCTCCCCATCATCTTCAAACACCCTCCAAAATTTTACATTGTCTGGCAGAGAGGGTTTGTACTTGACCTGAACATCATAGCTGAGCTTGGGGGGAAAAGGAGGAACAAAAAGACTTGTGGAGACGGCCAGGGAATCAGTCAAGTGATTCAAATCCCAAGGAATATATGACAGTTCAAAAAACATAAATGAGTCTCTGAGTTTCCATACCTCGTCCCTGTAGGCCTTCAATATGATATTTTTTGTTTGAAAAGTGTTTTTACCTGTTGTATGATGAGATCTGCGTCCCCAAATATCTTCACACACATGATCCCCATCTCCTTGGCCGCTTTAACTCCTAGCAGCAAGGCTTAGTACTCTGCTACGTTGTTGGTGGTCTTGAAATCTAGCTTATAAGATAAGTGAATGTTCTCGTTAGCTAGGGAGATCAAGACTATACATGCGCCTGCTGAGTTGTGAGTGCTTGCCCCATCGAAATACATGGTCTAGATCGTTGTTGTGACTTCTTCGGGCCGCTGACGGGTGGGATCAGTGAGCTGAACCAACGTCTGCTGATTATCATCAATTTGCAAAATACAGGATCCAAAATCGGTGTCCACGGCATAAATTGGGTGATTCACTGAGCGTCTCTCTTTGCTTATAATATATGCTAGCTGATTTTCTCTATATAGCTGCTTAGTTTCCCCTCCAAACATGGGAATGGTAGCATACGTGAGATCCATATGGAGGGTGCTGCCTAATCTTTTGTTCCATGACCGGGACAACAAGAGGCCAAATTTTGGGGGAATATTAACCACCATGATGTCCATCATTACGCTTTTTGAAGGTAGCTGTGTTAGGTTTACAACGAGGTCTTTGATGAGACCCAAGCATTTGAACTTCCTAGAGTCAAAGGAGAATAAATCGTGGTAGGGCTTGGTAATGCTGAGGCCGATTTCATCCATCACAGCCTTAGGCATTAGGTTATGAGAGGCTCCTGAATCCAGCAGACAGTTATGGAGGATTTTATCATGGATGTTCAAAGATATATAGAATGGTGGGCAGGAGTCCTTTAGGTCTTCGATCATGGGGCCTAGGGTTACAACAAGCTTGTCATCTTGTAGATTTACAAAGTCAGTGTCAATGTGCACCTTGGGCTGAAGGGAATTTAGAATAGAGGTTTTAAATGCATCATTCTTCATCAACTCTATTAAAGGGAAATGGATTTTCAATTTTTGTATTTCAGACTTAAGGTTGAAGGAATAATGCAGCTTATCTAGAAGTCTTACCTCACGAGCTATAGCTTTGAGTTGGACTTGATCAGGTGTGGCTGAAGGCGTTGGTTTATGCAATAATTTGATGGAACAACCCCTTTCTTTGGTAAAACAACCACCTTTCTTGTAGGTGCAACGGGTTGCTTGACAAGTACAACATTCTTCTTGAGGGGAGCAACCAACCTAGACCTCAGTTGGTAACCTTCCTGACTATCATCCTGATAGAAAACCTCTTCAACAATCTGCTCATTAATTAGGGATTCTTCATATTTTGCCCGGGTCAGAAAAGAATAGTCCACCTCATCCTCCATGCAGTGGATATTGTCTTCAACTTCTCCTTCATCTTCAATGAATTCTGGCTCTTCTTCTAATACAATGTTCTGAAATGGAGCTCTTATCCTCTGGTCTTCCCCTTGATTTCTTTCCCTTCTGAGAATTTGAATAGGGGGGTTTCCTCTTCTATAAGGAACAAAATTTGGGTTTCAAGGAGCAAAGACGCTTGGCCCCTTACCCCTCACTGGCATATGTCCTTGGTCCTTCAGTTTTGACATTTGAGCAATCAGGTTATCCAAGAGTTTGGTCATTTTTTCAATCTTGTTCTCTGATGCAGAATACACACCATAGTCTGCTGGCTGCTTTCTCTTGTCTGCCTTCCCTTTGAACTTCTGAGATGCCAGAATGTTTGACTCTACCTCTAGGGTAGCATCCTGCATGAGTGACAAGGAGGCATACATCCTTTCTCTAAGAAGTAGGCAGAAGTTAGATTCAAAAGCATTCGCATAAGTTATCATAACCGAGGTACCGGTTGGCTTAATCTCAGTGGGGATCTTGCTGTACATGTTGTTGAATCTTTTGGTAAAGTTGGAGACAGACTCACCATTTTTTCTTCTCAGGTCTCTGAACTCTGTGATGTAGTAGAGGTGGCCTCTCCTCTCTCCCTAATTTTTTAGGAAAATGTCATCTAGGGCCTCTATGCCTGCCACTGACCCAACAGGAAGTTCCTTAAACCACTTTCTAGCCTGGCCATCTAGGCTTTGCACAAAAACTCTGGTCCATACATCTTCTTGTTCTATATTTATATTTTCAGCATAGCTATAAAAAGCCTCTAGATGTTCTTCAGCAATAAAATTCTCTTCCCCTGTAAACTTAGGCATATACTTGAGGTAATCCCCAGTAGGCATGGCTGTGAGAGGATTTGGAAAAACAAGGGGTGCATACCTAGCTACTAGGATCCTTTCCATTTTGGACAAGTGAGGGGTGGCCATATTGGATGCCATATTGGAAATGGGTATGGAGAGGGATGTGGAAGGAAGCACTGATGAGGATATTTGCTGAGAAGGCGGTGGTATAATTATCCCAGTGGAGTCACCAGGGATTGGATCTTCACAAGCAATAGTGCTTGAAGGTGCCCAAGCCCTAGATTTTTTTGATATAAAAAATTCCTGGGAATTAAGAGTTTCAGCAAAAGAAATAACAGCAGAAATATTTCTTGAAATACTTGATGTAGCGTGTTGTGTAGCACTGCTGGTCTGTCTTAGTGAAGCCCTAGCTTTCCTTAATATTTCTTCTGGATTTGAAATGGGTGTTGCTGGTGGCTCCTTTGGGTTTGCTCTAGTACTTGGTCTTCTTGAAGCCACCTTATATCAATGGAGTCACCATATAGATGATTACAACTGTAATGATGTCCAATCCTTATCTATCATCAAAGTATGGATCTATGTCATCTCCCAGGGAAGCTGAGCTTCAATCTCCTCTCCTCGACAATGGCGCCACTTTGTTATCACTGCAAGAAACTCCTCTAGGTTGTAGCTCGAGGATGCCTGGTAACTTAAACTATTTTTTAGGGTTTTTCTGAATTGGATCAAGCCAGATAACCTATATAACCTCCCACTCTCAAGACATGCATGAAGCTCACCCAATCACAAGGCTTTAGTTACAACTTGTTCAGTAGTTTGAAAAAAAGGCGGAGGGATGAAGAACTCAATAGGATGGCAGACTTACACACATAACACATGCATATAAATGGCTAAATCCTACCGAGGATGGTGTTTATAAATCAAATATCACTAAATAACCAATAGGATGACAGTAATCGGCCCTTTAATAAGTCTGAAAATTACCTAAATGCACATTTAGGCAATAAACACAGTAATGATAAAGAATATGGTTGAACAAATCACAACAAAAGAGGTCGTATTATGAATAAATGAGATGAGACGCTTGCTAATGGAATAGGCTCATAAATCCTCAGAGGCAAACCTTTATTAATCAAATAATCATGGGCTTTATAGCCTTTTACAAAATTTACAGATCCTGAAAATCAGATCTGTTTACACAAAAATAATTGAAAGTGATAGTTTTTCCTCATTAGGGCTTCAAACCCTTGCTAACTACTTGTTCATCTAATGCAAATATCTAGTTTATTGAGAGGTCTTTAAATGAATAAAGTAGTAGCTGACAACCACCACTTCTGGTACGCTGAGGAATTGCCGCCAACAGCCAGTGTATTGACGTTCAACTTAAGTGCTTTTCCTTGTTTATCCCGCCCAATTTTTACTTTGTTGATAATCAGAAAATTTGTCTTTTGTTTCCTCGATGCCTCAAGTATGAAAGCTTTCCATAGCTTTGACGCTCCAAGTCCCACTGTTTCCGCATTTTACCCCTTATCCTCGCCGTCACCGATTGGGGGATTTTTCTTTTAGCTCGTCGACGCTCTAAATCTCTTTTTTTCCACCGTTGCGGCCGTGAAACGAACTAAATTTCATTGTATTGCTGTCGAAAGTTTATTTGCAATGGAATTGGGTCATTCAGTCTTTTATGCCGCTGATGGACAGTCTTGCCATTCACCGATGCGCGCTATCCCCTTTGTTATTCTTTCCAAAAATTTATATGCTTGTCTGTCAGTGATTTTGTTCTATCACCATCAAAGGTTCAGAGAGGTTTGAATCCGGGCTTTAGTCCTCTGTGCTGCTGACACTACAGAGATGTTTCGTTGAAAACTCATCGATTCATAGTCTATATGCCTTTCGATCATCAATGATCCTTTATTGTCGCGCTTATCGGAGTGTTGTAAAATTTTTCATTTATCGGGAGCCTTAGTCTGTTTTTCTTCTGCCGTTGCAGCTCTTTAGTAGGCTAACTCGCCGCTTGTTTATCCCTTGATCCTCTGATCGCCGCAGTTTTCCTCTGGTCGTGGAAGCCATAGTCTATCTTTCTTCCACCATTGCGGCTCTTTAGTAAACTAACTCACCGACGGTTAGTCTTTTCAAGCTTCGAGCGTAGTTTTCATTCCCTCTGATCGGTGATGATTTTGATTTATCAGCTGCCTTTAATCATTATATTCTTTGCAATTGCGAAACTTCTAGTCACTGTATTCTCTGCAGTTGCGGCTCCTCTAAGGACTAATTCGTCGACAGTTTCTCTGTAGTTCTTTCGATCGCCAAAGAGTTCATCTATTGATTGATCAGAATGATCCTTGTCATTGATCAGAAGCTGTAGTCTTTCTTCCTTCCGCAGTTGCGGCTCCGCATTGAACTATTTTGTCGTTGGTTAGTCTTTAACACCTCCGACGACGAAGTTTCCATCTGCTCGCGGAACCCACAATCTGTATTTCCTCTGCAGTTGCAGCACCTTTGGGAACTAACTCTTCAATCTGTTAAAGTTTTCAAGTCCTGAACTGATTTCGTCGGTGATTTGAACTAAAAACCTCTCTCCATCGGAACTCTCAGTATGTATTTCCTCCATAGTTGCGGCACGTTTGGGAACTAGCTCGTCGATATGTAGTCTTCACAACTTCCGATTGCTGCTTGAAAAATGTTCCGATGGTGGTGAAAAGTTTAGCAATACGCCTGACTGCTGAAGGGGTCTTCCACCTGTTATTTATCTTCCATCTTTCGGTGGCTAATGAGATGTCTTGATCCTCTCCCAAGCCACCGAAGTCACAACTTTGTGAGATTTGCATAAAAAATAGAGGCCTTCAAAACTGTTAGTGATCTTCATATCCTTCATTGCATCTTTTAAATTCTTCATACTATCAAAAGTAAATTTATTTTATTTTGGGAGATAACACTTCCCTTGTTCGAGGAAGATTCCATCTGCATTTTGCCACACCTCCATGCTTACAAAATAGTGCATCATACCCAATTCCTTTAGTTCAAACTCAGCAACAAGATTTCTCTTCGTATCAGCAATCAACCCATCCATACCTGTTACAAACATATCATCTACATACAGTAGGAGTATCATTGGGTTACCTTCTTTAACCTTGTAGTAAAGGTTGGAATCTGCTTTACTTTTGGTAAATCCCAAACTGGATAGAAAGCCATCAATTCTACCGTACCATGTTCTAGGTGCTTGTTTCAATCCATATGGGGTTTTCTTCAATCTACACACATGAGACTCCCTATCATGTGTCTCAAAACTGAGTGGCTTCTTCACATATACTTCCTCTTCGACTACACCATTCAAGAAGGCAGTCTTGACATCCATCTGGTGTATCTTCCACTTCATTACTGCGGCCAGAGCAAGTACTGATCTGATGGAAGTGTATCTGGCTACAGGTGCAAAGGTTTCTTCATAATCTATTCCTTCTTTCTGCGAGAAGCCACGAGCCACAAATCTTGCTTTATATTTTTCTGTGCTGCCATCTGCACCATGCTTGATCTTGTATATCCATTTGGAAGTTACAATAGACTTCCCTTTTGGTCTTGAAACAACATCCCAAACATCATTCTTCATGATCGATTGATACTCCTTGATCATAGCATTCTTCCATTATTTCTTCTTTGCCACTTCTTCATAGTTGAAAGGTTCTCTATCCATAACATCACATAGTAGGGCTACATAATCGGAACAGGACCTGGTTCTTTTCCTTTCTCCGTGATTTTCTTCTGGAGCCCCATATATTTCTGCACCTTGGACAGCTTCTCGTATCCAAGCAGGTTTCCTCTTGTGAGGATTCTTCTCCTGAGGTGGATCTATAGGTTCTTGAGGTTCTTCTATTTCTCGATCTTCTTCTTGATTTTCTTCGTTCATGGTTGTGTCATGAATTCTAGGTGCTTCTATTTCTTTAGGTTCTTCAGTAGGTCTCTTTCTGGATTTGTTGTAAACTGAGTTTTTGTTAATTGTTACGTCCCTGTCGATGTCAATCTTCTTGAATTTTGGGAAGTATATTCTATAAACCTTCGAGCTTTTAGAGTATCCCACAAATATACCCTTCTTTCATGAAGGATCTAGCTTCATCATCTTTTCTTTTGGAATGTGTATGTATACAGGACAACTGAATATTCTGAGATGGATGACTTCTGGTTTCTTACCGGAAAAGACTTCTTCAGGTGTCTTGTTCTTGAGTACTCTGTGTGGAGTACGATTCTGTACATAGACCGTTGTTCTGGCAGCTTCTGCCCATAGATGCATGGGAAGATCTTGATCATGATGCATAGCCCTTGCAGCTTCCATGATTTTTCTATTCTTCCTTTCTGCAACCCCATTCTGTTGTGGATTATATGGAGTAGTTAACTCCCTCTTAATCCCTAAATCTTTGCATAATGCTTTGAATTCATTTGATGTGAATTCTCCACCATTATCTGATCGAAAGGTTTTGATCTTTTTTTCTGTGTGGTTCTCAATCAAGGCTTTGAATTCCTTGAACTTGTTGAATACTTCATCTTTGTTCATCATAAAGTATATCCATGTCTTCCTAGAAAAATCATCAATAAAAGAAACATAGTATACATACCCGCTTAATGAACTTGATGACATTGGACCACATACATCGGAGTGAATGACTTCCAACATTCCTTTTGCCTTGCTCTCGCTACTTGGAAATGTCTTCTTTGTGTTCTTTCCTTTCACACATCCTTTGCACACTCCATCATGTTTTTCCTGAATTTCTGGAAGACCTTCAACAACTTTGCTTGCAAGTGGTAGTGCTCTGTAATGCACATGTGTAAACCTTCTATGCCACAGTTCATTTGGCTCTACTGTGTCATGGACCAAGGCTTGTTTTGGATGACCCTTCAATTTGTATAGACCTCCTTCTTGTTCCCCAATCACTACTGCATCATCAATAGTCTTTCCCTTTGGCCACATGAGAACTTGGCCATCTACAAATGCAACCCTTACTTCTTTTACATCCAATGCAGATATGGAGAGGAGGTTCTTCTTTAGTCCCGGTACAAGCAATACATCTTTCATCTTCATAGACTTTCCTGAGTCTAGCTTATATGAGGATTTATCACTACCTTTTATTGGATACTGGTAGTCATCTCCAAGTTTCATTTTGTGAGGTGATTCATGTTCAGATAGTTTTACAAAGGATTCCTTGAATCTTGTCATATGTTTGGAAGCACCACTGTCTATAAGCCAAATATTGCTTTAATGTGTGATAGTTCCCGTGAGAGCGGAAATCAAAACATATTCTTCATCACTTTCTTGTTTGATTATCTTTGTGGTAGGTTCATCATCCTCTATAGCATGAGCATGATGTCTTCTCTTGTTTCCCTTCTTCTTATTTTTGCTTTTAGGACAATCTCTTACAAAGTGTCCTATTTCATCACATGTATAACATCTAAGTTTAGATGAATTGCTTCTAGTGTTATGTTTATAGTGGAATTTCTCACCTCTGGAGTGATGAGAGCTTCTTCTGCTTTTCGTGGAGTGTACTGTGAGAGCTTGATCTTCACTTCCCATCTTTTCTTCTTGAGATAATTCTTCCCATAGTCTACTGAACTTGAATAGCTTCTTTCTGGCACAGATCCCTTGAATGAAAGAGTCCCATTTCCTAGGGAGACCATTCAAGGTAGTCATCACAATATCTACATTTTCCACTTCTTCATCCACTGCTTCCAGCTGTTCTTTGATCTGAGAGACTCTTGTAAAGTAAGACTGGATTGGTTTCTGCATTCTTCAATTGGTTTCTCAGAGTCATATTTCGATTTATGTTCTTCCCTTCAAAGATTTTGGTCAGGGCATAGCTTTAGGTGTCTTTAGGGAGGACACCTATGGTATGAGATGATCCTTGATTGAATCAGCAATAATACTCTTAGCTATGACCAATTTTTTCTTGTGTAAGTCCTTAGCCTCATCTCCCTCTAGAACTTGAATCTCTTCATTGATGTAAGAGTCCAACTCATTTTCTTCTAGGACCAGGGAGATCCTATACTTCCAGGCTCGGAAGTTATTAGCTCCCTCAAGATTTTCATCAAGCTTGGCATGATGAGACATATTAACCGAGAACCTCAAATGGAAATACAAAATATTTATATCTTACCAGGTTAAGATGTCGGATCTGGATCTGGAGCTGAATTTTTGCAGAGCTGGTTCAGGAGGAGACTAGGGTTTGACTTTCCTGGAGTTCTACCCAACCAAAAAATTTGATCTTGATCTCTAAAATTCGATTTTGAGGAGGAGATCAATCCAGGTCTGGGCTCACTCAAAAATTCCACTTCTGTGGAAAGCCCTAATTTTCGGTAGTAGTGTCGGGTCAAAAACTAAAAATACTCAGAATCAGATTCTGTTAGATTTTATCATTCAAGCTAGCATTATGTTAGGATATTTAACTGAGAGAATAACAAGTACAACAATAAAAAACAAGAGACAACGAACACAGTGTTTTTCCTTGGGGAAACCATAAATGGATAAAACCCCACAACTTCCTCAGAGAGAATCAACACCAAAAGTAAAACCCCAAAATAGTAAGATGATCTCTCAACAACAGTAACCTCTTTCTTGCTTACCCTAGCGTCTTCTTCTTCCTCAACTATGTGCTACAACTGAGTGTGAGTGAGTGTGTGTTAAATAGAGAGGCTAGCTCTCTATTTATACTAATGCCCAACATGACTAAACCCCACTAGGGCCGACTTCTCTAGGAGATTCTAATAACCCTAGTGCCCCGGAACTGCGAGGACTTTAACCCTTAGACAATAGGAGGATTACCCACCTTGACTTGACATGACTTGTTTACATTATAGAAACTCCCGATAGGAACATCGGGGCATGACATGACTCAAGTACATTACAAATACATCCTAGAATAAACATCGGGTTGCAATACATAAGAAATACATGTGAATACATTCCGAATTTACATATACATCAACACTCCCTCTTAACTAGGAAGGTATTCTCTCAACACAATTTTTAGCACAAGTCTTCTTCTCTGTATCATCTAGGTCATCGTCAAGTTCTAGTCATCTTCATCTTCAAGTCATCTTGATTTGGATTTGGATCATCACTCGATTTGGATCATCATCATTGGATCTAGATTATCACTCAATCTGGATCATCATCACTGGATCTGGATCATCACTCAATCTAGATCATCACGGGGTCATCATCACTAGATCTGGATCATCACTACTGGATCTGGATCATCACTCGATCTGGATCATCTCAGAGACATCATAACTGGATCTGAATCATAGCTCGATCTGGATCATCACTGGGTCATCATCATATGTGCTATCTCATGATTCTTCTCGTCACTGGAAGTTATACAGAGCCAGCCCTTTGTCATGCTGGTTGTAAACCTACCTCCTTGCAGGTCTTTGGTAGCCCTTATATATAACCCTAAGTCAGAATGGCTAGCACTCACATCTGACCTTGACTCATCAGAAAGGCACAACACTTATATCTGACCTTGACTCGTCAGAAAGGCACTCAGTCATAGACTGAGGGTTCCTGGTAACTAACCAGGTGCCTCCATTCAGAGAATGGCAGTATCCCTTACATCTAAGATACTCATCAGAATGGCCAACACTCACATCTGACCTACTCGTTAGAAAGGCGGTAGCCCTTACATCTGATCATGTAGGAACTAATCCTACAGTCACATCAGAATGGCAAACACTCACATCTGACCTACTCATCAGAAAGGCGATAGCCCTTACATCTGATCATGTAGGAAGTAATCCTACATCAGAATGGCCAGCACTCACATCTGACCTACTCATTAGAAAGGCGGTAGCCCTTACATTTGATCATGTAGGAACTAATCCTACAGTCACATCAGAATGGCCAACACTCACATTTGACATGGAAGGAAGCAATCCTCTCACCATGATAGAATGACAACAACCCTTATATCTGATCAAGTGGGAACACATCCCTCAATCACATTAGAATGGCCATGCACTCACATATGATCATGTAAGACTACATCTTACAATCGTATCAGAAAGGCCATCAGTCCAAGACCAAGTATTCCTGGTAACTCACTAGGCAACTCCATTCCAAGAATGGAAATAGCCCTTATATATGATCATGTAGGAACCAATCCTACAGTCATATCAGAATGGCTCAGCACTCATATCTGAGATGGAAGGAACCAATCCTCTCACCATGATAGAATGGCTCAACCCTTACATCTGACCTACTCGTCAGAATGGATTACAGAATCATCACTTCCCCTTGGAGGGAACCTCGATCTGGAGAACATCAAGCTTCTCCCTGAAGTACTCAAAATTTACTCTGGCCAATGGCTTCATCAACACATCAGCTATTTGATCGTCCGTTGCAACATATTGGAGCTTCACTGTTCCCCTCTGCACCATATCCCTTATATAGTGATACTTGATCTCGATATGGTTCGACTTGTCATGGAACACTGGGTTCCCTGACAACTTCACACAACTCTGGTTGTCACAATGTATACAAGTCGCATCCAACTGGAGATCAAATAAATTAGACAGTAGCTTCCTGAGCCATACTGCCTCACAACTAGCTGAACAAGCTATGACATACTCTGCTTCAGTTGTACTCAGTGCCACACAGGATTTCTTCCTGCTAAACCAAGAGATCACACCTGATCCCATACTGAAGCAACACCCTGAAGTTCTCTTCCTATCAATGGAACTACCTTCTCGATCTGAATCAACATAATCCTTCAGGTTAATCTTTTGATTCGCATCAAACTTGAGCCCAAAATCAACCGTACCTCTCAGGTATCTCAGAATATGCTTTGTAGCAATCAAGTGAACATGTCTCGAATATTTTAAGAACTGGCTCAAGGTGTTTACAGCAAAGCAAATATCTGGTCTCGTGTTCATCAGGTACATCAAGGACCCAATCATCTGACGATACATCATGGCATCAAATGCTTTTGATGAAGCATCACTCAATAGCTTTAGGTTTGATTCCATAGGTGTTGTCATGGCCTTGCAATCCATCATCCTGAATCTCTTCAGGATCTCTATCATATATTTCCCTTGTCCTAGGGAAATCCCATATACACTCTGCCACACCTCCATACCTAGAAAATAATGCATCATACCCAAGTCCTTCATTTCGAACTCAGAAGCAAGCTTTCTCTTTGTATCAGCAATCAACTGATCCATACCTGTTACAAACAGATCATTTACATACAGTAGAAGCATCACTGGGTTGCCACCTTCAACCTTGTAGTAAAGGTTGGAATCTACTTTACTCTTTGTAAAGCCCAAACTGGATAGAAAGCTGTCAATTCTATCGTACCATGTCTTGGGTGCCTATTTCAAACCATACAGAGCTTTCTTCAATCTACATACATGAGACTCCCTGTCATGTGTCTCGAAACCGAGTGGTCGCTCCACATACATTTCCTCTTCTACTACACCATTCAAGAAAGAAGTCTTGACATCCATTTGGTGTATCTTCCATTTCATTACTGCATCCAGAGCAAGTACTGATTTGATGAAAGTGTATCTGGCTACAGGTGCAAAGGTTTCTTCATAATCTATTCCTTCTTTCTGGGAGAAACCCTGAGAAACAAATCTTGCTTTATATTTCTCTATGCTACCGTCTGCAGCATGCTTTATCTTGTAGATCCATTTGGAAGTTACAACTGACTTCCCTTCTGGTCTTGGGACAACATCCCAAACATCATTCTTCATGATCGATTGATACTCTTCGATCATAGCATCCTTTCATTCTTTCCATTCTGCTGCTTCTTCATAATTGGATGGTTCTTTATTGATGACATCACATAGTAATGCTACATACCTGGATCAGGATCTGGTCCTCTTTCTTTCTCTGTGATTCTCTTCTGGAGCCCCATATCTTTCCACACCTTGGATAGCTTCTCGTACCCAAGAAGGTTTCCTCTTATGAGGATTCTTCTCTGGAGGTGGATCTACAGGTCTTTGTGGTTCTTCAAATTATTGATCTTCTTCTTGAGCTTCTTCATTCATGGTTTTATCATGAATTCTGGGTGCTTATGCTTCTTCAGATTCTTGAGTAGGTTTCTTTCTGGATTTGTTGTAAGCCGTGTCTTCGTCAAATTTTACATCCATACTGATGTCAATCTTCTTGAATCCTAGGAAGTATATTCTGTAAGCCTTCGAGCTTTCAGAGTATCCCACAAATATACCCTTCTTTCCAGAAGGATCTAGTTTTGTTCTCTTCTCTTTTGGAATGTGTATGTACACAGGACAGTCGAATATTCTGAGATGGCTGAATTCTGGTTTCTTGCTGGAGAAGACTTCTTCAGGAGTCTTGTTCTTGAGTAATCTGTGTGGAGTACGGTTCTGTACATACACCGCTGTTCTGGAAGCTTCTGCCCAAATATGCATGGGAAGATCTTGATCATGAAGCATAGCTCTTGCAGCTTCCATGATAATTCTGTTCTTCCTTTTTGAAATCCCATTTTGTTGTGGATTATAAGGAGTGGACAACTCCCTCTTAATCCCCAAGTCTTTGCATAACTCTTTGAATTCATTTGATGTGAATTCTACGCCATTATCTGATCGAAAGGTCTTGATCTTCTTGTCTGTGTGATTCTCGATCAATGCTTTGAATTCCTTGAACTTGCTGAATACTTCATCTTTGTACTTCATGAAGTAAATCCATGTCTTCATAGAAAAGTCATCAATAAAATAAATATAGTATACATACCCGCTTAGTGAACTTGATGGCATTGGACCGCATACATCGGAGTGGATGATTTCCAAGATTCGTTTTGCTTTACTCTCACTTCTTGGAAATGTCTTCTTATGTTCTTTCCTTTCGCACATCCTTTGCAGACCCCATCATGTTTTGCTTGAATTTCTGGAAGACCTTCAACAACTTTTCTTGTAAGAGGTAGTGCTCTGTAATGCACATGTGCAAGCCTTCTGTGCCAAAGTTCATTTGGATGTACTGTGTCATGGACCAAGGCTTGTTCTGGATGGCCCTTCAATTTGTATAGACCTCCTTGTTGTTCCCCAATCACTACTGCAGCATTAAAAGTCTTTCCTCTTGGCCACATGATAACTTGACCATCTATAAAAGCAACCCTCATGCCTTTTGCATCTAATGCAGATATGGAGAGAAGGTTCTTATTGAGTCCTGGTACAAACAATACATCTTGCATCTTCATAGACTTTCCAGAGTCTAGCTTATAGGAGGATTCACAAATACCTTTTATTGGATATTGGTATTCATCTCCAAGATTCACCTTGTGAGGTGATTCATGTTCTGAAAGTTTCACAAAGGACTCTTTGAATCCTGTCTTGTGTTTGGAAGCCCTACTGTCTATAAGCCAATCATTGCTTCCGTGTGTGATGTTTCCCGTGAGAGAAGAAATCAAGACATATTCTTCATCACTTGAATAGTCTTCACTTTCATATCTGGTTCTCTTCTTGGATGGTTCATCATCCTCTGCAGCATGAGCATGATGTCTTCTCTTGTTGCCCTTTTTCTTATTTTGTCTTTTAGGACAATCTTTTGCAAAGTGTCCTACTTCATCGCATGTATAACATCTGCTTCTAGAGAAATATTTTCTAGGGTTATTTTTATAGAAATGCTTACCTCTAGAGTGATGAGAACTTCTTTTGCTTTTCTTGGAATGAAGTGTGATGGCTTGATCTTCACTTCCCATCTTTTCTTCTTGAGCTGCTATTTGAGCTTCTTCTTGAGATCATTCTTCCCATAGTCTGCTGAACTTGACTAACTTCTTTCTGGCACATATCCCTTGAATAAAGGAGTCCCATGATCTAGGGAGACCATTCAAGGTGGTCATCACAATCTCTGCATTCTCTACTTCTTCATCTACTGCCTCCAGTGGTTCTTTGATCTAAGAGACCCTTGTAAAGTAAGACTAGATGGACTCAACATTTTGGATCTTTACATTCTTCAGTTGGTTTCTCAAAGTCATCTTATGGTTTATGTTCTTCACTTTAAACAATTTGGTTAGGGCATCAAACATAGCTTTAGGTGTCTTTAGGGAGGACACCTATGGTATGAGGTGATCCTTGATTGAATCAACAATTATTCTATTTTCCATAACCATCTTCTTCTTGTGTAAGGCCTTAGCCTCATCTCCCTCTGGAACTGGAACCTCCTCATTGATATAGGAGTCCAACTCATTTTCTTCCAGGACCAGGGAGATCCTATACTTCCAGGCTCGGAAGTTATCAGCTCCCTCAAGCTTTTCATCAAGCTTGGTATGATGAGACATCTTAACTAAGAAACTCGAATACAAAAGATTTATATCTTACAAGTTCAAGATGTCGGATCTGGATTTGGAGCTGAAGTTCTGCAGTGCTGGTTTAGGAGCAGATTAGGATTTTTCTTTTTCGGAGTTCTGTCCAACAAAATGCTTTGATCTTGATCCCTAACTTCGATTTTGAGGTGGAGATCAATCCAGGCTTGGGCTCACTGAATATTTCCTCTTCTATGGAAAGCCTGAATTTTCGGCAGCAGTGTCGGGTCCAAAACTGAAAAACCTCAGAATTGGATTCTGCTTTGACAGAAAGATGTGCCCTAAGGAGGAGATTTATTCCAACCTTATTTTGCTTAAAATATGTGGAAAGAGATCCACAAAGTAGGAAGCTCTAGTTCTCACAACTGCACAGTGTCTTCTTCTCAGGTTAGCTTTGATACCATGTTAGATTTTATCATTCAAGCTAGCATTATGTTAGGATCTTTAACTGAGAGAATAGCAAGTACATCAATCAAACACAAGAGACAATGAACACGGTGTTTTTCCTCGGGGAAACCATAAATGGAGAAAACCCCACAACTTCTTTAGAGATAGAATCAACACCAAAAGTAAAACCCCAAAACACTAAGATGACCTCCCGACAACAGTAACCTCTTTCTTCCTTGCCTCGGTGTCTTCTTCTTCCTCATCTATGTGCTACAACTGAGTGTGAGTGAGTGTGTGTTAAATAGAGAGGCTAGCTCTCTATTTATACTAATTCCTGACATGACTAAACCCTTCTAGGGCCGAATTCTCTAGGAGAGTCTAATAACCCTAGTGCCTCGGAACTGCGGGGACTTTAACCCTTAGGCAATAGGAGGGTTACCCACCTTGACTTGACATGACTTGTTTACATTATAGAAACTCCTGATAGGAACATCGGGGCATGACATGACTCAAGTACATTACAAATACATCCCGGAATAAACATCGGGTTACAATACGTGAGAAATACATGTGAATACATTCTGAAGTTACATATACATCAACAGAAAGATGCGCCCTAGAGAGGAGAGTCAATCCAACCTTCTTTTGCTGAAAATCTATGGAGAGAGATCCAAAAAGTAGGAAGCCCTAGTTTCTGTAGCTGCATAGTGTCTTCTTCTCAGGTTAGCTCTGATACCATGTTAGATTTTTATCATTTAAGATAGCATTAACTTAGGATCTTATCTGAGAGAATAACAAGCACAACAATCAAACACATGAGACAATAAACACAAATATTTTCCTCGGGGAAACCATAAAGGAGAAAACCCCACAACTTCCTTAGAGATAGAATCAACACCAAAAGAAAAACCCCAAAAATAGTAAGATGATCTCCCGACAGTAGTAGTCTCTCTGTCGCTTGTCCCAACAACTTCTTCTCTCGCAGTTATGCGCTACAATTGAGTGTGAGTGAGTGTGTGATAAATAGAGAGGCTCACTCTCTATATATACTAATTCCTGACTTGATAATAACTCACTAGGGCCGAATTCTCTAGGAGAGTCTAATAACCCTAGGGCCCCACAACTACGAGGACTTTAACCCTTGATCAATAGGAGGGTTAGCCACAATGACTTGACATGACTTATTTACATTATTGAATCTCCCGATAGGTACATCGGGGCATGACATGACTCCAATACATTACAGACACTTCCCAGAATAAACATCGGTGTACAATACATAAGAGATACAGGTGAATACATTCCGAAGTTACAAATACATCAACATGGACCACAGGGATGATTTTAAGGAACCATACTTATTTAAAAGTGTATAAATGTTGGCGAATGTTACCAATTCTTAAAACTACAACTATAAAATGATTGGTGATATTTTTCAAAAAATATTTTAATTTCCAAGGATTTTATATCATTTATATAATAATTTGGCAGTTTTTATTGTGAAAAATGTTTACCCCATCAAAATTGGGTGAAACACGGCTTCAAAAAATGCAAAATGGCGGATTTTTTTTGGAGAAAAACATGGAAAAATAGCCCACTGGGCTAAAATTCGCCCCTAAAATGATCCCTGATGGACCACCCATAACAAATATTCTAATAAAAAATATACAAGTGTAAAGTTAACATACCTTTAAAAAACCTTGGTTTGTAGGTTACCTTTCTAACCAACCTTGTCTTGAATTATCTTTGAAATTTAAGCTCCCTTGAGTCTAAAATTTTGTCTTATAGCAGCTTGGTATGTCTTCACAACAATTCCATAGTTCTAACTAAATTTTGATGTTCCAAGAGAAAGTTATGGTAACTTTCCAAAAAATCATTGTTTTGTCCTTTTAAGGAGATTGAACTTATACAAACTACAATGTGTCCATTTTTTCTGATATGCTTCTAACAATTCTACTAGAGACATTGGGGTCTGTGTTCTTTCTGATGCAACTGGTGGCACTCAAAATGTATCTACAATATTTAAATACAATAGTATTACCCATAACACTTGTTTGAGACTAGTTTTTGGACTAGTAAAAAACCCTAACTTATAGTGAACAAGGACTTGGAATTTTTACCAAAGGTACTTCACTATGTCTCCCAAGTCTCCTTCAAATTTATCTATATGAAACATCTCACAAAAAATGTGTAGTGAAAATGATTTAGATACCAAATGTTATGAACCAAATTCCCAAAATAACATAAAATTAGAAAGAGAGAGTAACCCAACACCTTGAGAATGCAGTAAAGAGATGAATAAGAAGCCTCTTGGAGGGGGAAACCTTTCTTTTACAATGTGTCAAATGCACAAGAAAATATGAGATGATTATACAAATGAATCTCTCTTTTTATAAATATGAGATGAAGGGATCATGATGTAACTAACTTCTAAGCCGACCTTACCATAACAAATATACTAATAATGAATGATGGTTAGGGACTTAACACTATAGTGGCTTGCTTGATTTCCTTTTGCTGAATTTGAGATTTTTAAGAGTTTAAGAATTATTTAATAAATTATTAATTGTCATGATTGAAAAATAGTTCATGAATAATGTTAGCGATTCCTTATGCAATTTTGAATAAGTTTGATATCTTTTTCTTTTATTGCAGATGCCCTCATAAGAGTAAAAAATGAAGTGAGAGGCTTGTATGTGAAAAAATAATTTGCATAGGATTATGTAACCTTCATGAGAAATGATTTACTCCTCTAATTAATGAATGAAGTGTTTCATGCATGAGATTGGGTATCATCAACCTTAAAACCCTAAACCTATCCTCTAATGGAGAAATGAGAGCATACTTTTGGAATATGCTACGTGATTGTCAAGCTAATATAATGAAAGCTAGATTTTGGCTTGATTTCTTATATATGGTTGAAGGAATGATGCTAATTAGAATAGTTGACATAATTATGGAAATGTGTTATGAGGCATATTGTCATTCACTAGAGTATAATTGAATGAATAATATTGAATCTTTATTGTGCTGTATAGTGGAAATTTCATCTACAAATCGAAGTTCACGGTCACAGTAAGTAAGAGAAAGGGGTTATGTTTATTGGAAATTACCTTGCATTGTGTAATTTTAATGTACACACCTATACCATTAATGAAATGCTAGACCAGCAAACCCCTACTTTTGTTATTTGTATGTGGGTGTGTTGCTGATCGGTATCATATCTATTGGTTACAACACTAGGGACTGCATGATTTTAATAAGAATGAATGTTAGTGTTTTTATATTATGTTAAATAACATTCATGTTTTATTTGATACACGGAGATTAGTTATTTTATCCGTACTCAAAACTGTATGGAATTTTTTTGTTGATTTGTTTGATGAATGAAAGAATGATTTGTGATCATCATGAAAATATATAAATGTTGATGAAAATGTTTACATTTGACCATGCATTGATATTACCAACAAGACTTAATGATTCCCACCCTTCATAGGTTCTGATATGATTAAATGTTATGTATTGTTGATTGTTGAGCTTATGTTTCCCTATTAGATACACTTCCATGGAAATAGATTATCTAGGGAATAGATCGACCACAAAGATCCTCCTTCTTAAATGAAAATAAGTTGTCCAAAATAATTTGTGTAGGGATGTATCAATGGGGTTCTGAAAAAGGAGTTATGGTGCAAATGTTCTATATTTATGTGCCCACTAAGATGTACATTTAATAAGTATTCACGTTGGAGGGTCTTTTCATGGTCCCACAAATTGGAAATTAGTGCAAACAACTGAGTTTTATGCAATCCCTTGAGATCAACAATTTACAATTCTTCAAGCTAGGGGGTCTCGTCAAGGTATTTCAAACTAGAAAGTAGTGTGGACAAAATAGATTTGTGTGGGCCTTCTAGATCATCAAATTACTGTGGAAATTGAACCCAGGTGTTATAACAATTACACTCACAACAATTGCCAATTACACATGCAAATTACTCACAAAGGAGACTGAATATGGAGCAGAACACTAATCTGTATTGAATAAGTGTACAATAGCCAACCCTGTGAAGTCATAGGCTGCCACAATAAATAATTACATGAGAGGTTCGAATGCATAAGGATGCCATTCGAATTTGGTCAAAATTAGGGTTACTAAATCTAAGCAAATCCCCCATAGGTGCATAAAGTAGTTTCCAAAACTGTCTAGGAGCTCACGAATTGGAAAAATAAATTAGGCAAGCTAATAGATGATGGAAGGACAAATCATATATGCTTTTCTTAGGAGAAAAGAGTGGAGGACGATGAGGACAAAAAACAGTTAACTTCACCTAGTCAAACTTTCCCAATTGCCTTAAAACTCAGAAAAAGCAGGCAATAAAGCAAAAAAAGCAGACATGCGTTAGGGAGGCTAGGAATAAACCAGATTTGATTCCAAGTGGTTTCCCAAGCACTCCATGACTCAAATTTAGCAAGTTTGACCACTATGGATGTGTGGAGGACAACTTGCATAAGGTGGAATATGGAAACTAGACAAATAAGACAAAAATTGGATTAATTAATGTCTAAGGTAGCTAACTATGGGTTGATTATTCTAACACCCCCCCTTAAGCCTGACTTATGAGTAAAATATCAGAAAATTATAGGTCCTAGCAACAAGGCTTAGTCACCCTTTACATACTGCATGTCCATTTAACCAAGGAAAGAGGCAAAAACGCAGTGGGAAAAATCCTCCCTTAAACATGGACAGTAAAACAAAATTTGGAAATCTTGTCATCACTCATGCTTCACAGCATGATCAGTAATCCCCAGTAGTGATTTGAGATTTCTGAATGTCTTCTCACACAAAACTTTGGTGAAGATATCTTCTACTTGTTCTGAAGATGAACAGAAGAGTAGGTGAATGGTGCCATCATGCATAAGCTATCTAATGCAGTGCATATGGATCTCAATGTGTTTGGTTCTCTGTTTCTGAACTGGATCATTGCAGATTTGAATGGTACTTTGATTATCATAATATATAGTAGTTGAGTATTCTGATTCAAAGCCACACTCACCAAGTAACCCTTGTAACCATAAACATTGAGTTGCTGCATTTACAACTCCTCTCTACTCTGCTTCTGTAGATGAGAGTGCAATGGCACTCTGTTTCTTGCTTGACCAACTAATTGGCCCTTCAACAAGCATGAACACATATCCTGATGTTGAATTTCGATCTATGTTGTCACCTGCCCAATCGTTGTCAGTAAACCCAATCAAATCAAGATCAAATTTAGCTTTATAGAAGATCCCACGAGTCCTTGTTCCCTGAACAAAGTTAAGGATCCTTTTGGCTGCTCTCCAATGGATCTCATGAGGCTGATCCATGTATCTTGAAGCCACACTTACTGCATAATAAATATCAGGTTGAGTATGTGTAAGATACAGCAAACATCCAATCAATTGCCTATACAATGTATTGTTTACCATAGGTGAAGAATCAGCTTCTTCAAGCTTTACTCCTGAAAGGAAATGAGTCTTGCTTGGCTTGCAATCCTTCATATTGAATTTGTTCAACAAATCCAAGGCATACTTGGACTGATGTACTTTTATTCCTTCTTTGGTTTGAGCAATCTCGAGCCCCAAAAATTGTCTCAATAAGCCCAAATCAGTCATTGAGAAGGCATGGTTCATTGCATCCTTCAAGGAGGCAATTTCATCCTTTGAGCTTCCTGTAATGAGAAGTTCATAAACATACAAAAAAATGATCATTAATGAACCATGAATCAGATTCAAATAGACATTTGGATCTGACTTGCATCGAACAAAATTCAGTGATAGCAGAAAGCTATCAATCTTGGCATACCAAGCCCTGGGGGCTTGCTTAAGCCCATACAATGAATTCTTTAGCCTGCACACAAGAGATGGGTTAGTAGAAAATCCTTGAGGTTGCTGCATTTAAATATATTTAGTGAGATCTCCATTTAGGAAAACACACTTCACATCCATGTGGTGTACCTCCCATTGCTTTGAAGCTGCAATGGCTAAGGATAACCTGATGGAGTCCATCTTTGCCACTGGTGCAAAGGTCTCATTGTAGTCTATGCAATGTACCTATGAGTAGCCCTTGGCTACCAATATGTCCTTGTATTTCAGAGGTGAACCATCAGCAGCAAATTTGGTTTTGTAAACCCACTTACATTGAACTAGCTTCCTCCCTGGGGGAAGATCAACCAGCTCCCAAGTGTTGTTCTTCTGGAGTGAGCTGAAATCTTCTTTCATGGCTGTTTGCCATATTGGATCATTTTTTGAATCTTCATATGTTTGTGGGTCTAATTCAACCATCAGATAGCATTTCTCTGCAAACATAGGATCTTTCATGCACAGAGCACTCTCAAACTGAGATCTAGTCCTCCTAGGATCATTAGGATTTCCACCTAGTTCTCCAGCTGCATGAATGGTATTTGCTGCCCATTTTGGTCTTGTAGGACTGTTAGGATATTCAATTAAATCATCATTATCAGACATATCAGAATCAGCATCTTCAACTATCTCTTCACTTACATTCAAAGGTTTTGGTGGTGAAGAGGATTCTCCAACTTCCACTGCTGCTAGGGGCTCTTCTTGAAACTGAACACACCTTTCAATGAAGGATTTGTTTGTGCTCAAATTTATCAGCTTGTACCCTTTTGAATCTTCAGAGTACCCAACAAATAGACACTCTTGGCTTTGGGGCTGCAAATCCTTCCTCTTTTCTGTTGGAATTCTAGCCCAAGCCCTTGAGCCAAAAATCCTGAAATGGGTCACATCTGGCTTGTGCCCACTCCATGCTTTGAAAGGAGTCATACCATCAAGATTTTTATGAGGCACCCTATTCTGGATATAGGCTGCACATTTTATAGGTTCAGTCCAAAACTTTGGTGGCAAAGTCTTAGTCTCCATCATGCAGGTTGCCATCTCTTTCAGTGATCTGTTCTTCCTCTCAGCAACACCATTCTGCTGTGGTGTGTAAGGGATAGAATGCTGCATCTGAATACCTACATCTACACAATATTGAATGAACTCAGACTTGACATACTCACCACCATTTTCAGATCTGAGGACCTTGAGTTTCCTCCCAGACTGGTTTTCAACCAAAGCCTTAAAGACTTTGAAGAGGCCAAAAACTTCAGACTTGTGTTTCAGGAAGTAAACCCAGCAATACCTGGAAAAGTCATCTATGAATGTCAATGCATATTTGGCCTGAATCATTGACATATAAGGAAATGGGCCAGCAACATCACTGTGGATCAACTCAAGAGGTGCAGAGGTTCTCTCATGACTAGCTTTCTCAAATTTATGCTCTGGGTGCTTTCCTAAGATGCAAACTTGACAGACTCCTTTGGAAAACTTAATCTTTGGTAACCCTATGACCATTTCTTTTTCACTAAGATAAGAAAGATACTTGTAATTTAGGTGGCCAAATCTTTCATGCCAAAGCTTTCTTGCCTCATTAGCATGAATTAGAAGAGTAGAGGGGTTTGAGTTGGGTAGGAAGTGTGAGAACATGTATACCTTCGAAGTGTGATTTGCAACCCCTTTTGCAATGACTTTACCACTTGATATCTATGTGATATCAACTTCATTAGGGGAGAATATGACCTTCTTTGGAGACCCTGTGTGGGTCATCTGATTCACTGATAAGAGGTTAGAGGCAAGACCTGGAACATACAATACATTGCTGAACTTACCATGGTCAAGATCAATCCTCCCTTTGCCCAAACTTTCAATGAGAGAGTCATCTCCCAGTACAATTGGTGGACCTTTCAACATGTCAAGTGAGGTGAATGTCTCCTTGGTCGAAACCATATGTCTTGAAGCTCTAGAATCAATGATGAAACTAGGTGAGCTTGATGTGCCAGCAACCAATGCATGAACTCTCTCTCTGTCTTCTGAATTTGATCCTCCTTCCCTCTTCTTTGAGCTTTCTATAAGGGAGATGCCATTCTTCTCCAGGAGTTGGGTCAGCATGTCTATTTGCTTCTTCATGCATGAGATTTCAGAATGATTTCCCTTACTGCAGTATGTGCACTTGCTCATTTCTCCTTTGTTCTTCTTCTTCTGGGGGATCTTCTTGGAACCTTGAGGCTCCTTTGGAGACTTGTTCTTGTCTTATTTTTGCTCAGGTGGCTTCTTAGCTTTCTTCTTGCTTTTTGAATCCACCCTCGAATCTCTAGCAACCAAATCTTGGTCTTTGGATGGTTTGATGGTGCCCATCATCACCAATTTATCTTGTTCTTGTGTGAGAGATTCCATGAAATCTACAAGGCTAGGCATTTTCCAAGCTTGAGCTGTCAACTTTGTGGCATAGAAGGTCAAAAAAAACACTGAATAGTCAGGGCCAAGCTTCAATAGTATGGCCAAAAATAGTTTCTCATCCTTATTTTTGATCCCACATTGTTTTAGCTGCAAAACAAGGGCTTTGAACTTGGAAAAATAGAGTTGTAGGGATTCAAAGCTATTGGGAATCAGGGAGATCAATTCATTTTCAATTTGATGTCCCCTCATCTCATCTGTCTTACCAAAAAGCTCAACAAGCTTCTCCCATACTTCATTTGGTGATGTTAATCCATCAAGATGGAAAAGGAGGTCTCTGGATATGCTCAGACACAGGAGACCATAGGCCTCATCCCTCCTGTTGTGCCATTTAATCTTCTCTGCAGCTGCATTGGGCTCTGCTTTTGTTGCCATAGTCACTCTGTAGAGGCCTTTTGCTCTCAATAGTATCTCCATCTCTTCTTTCCATTCAAATAAGTAAAATGGAGTTAAGATGATCTTTTGAGATTGATCCATAGCTCAGAAATTGTCCCTTCAGTCAGTAGAATGCTCCCAGTCAATGATGTCAAACCTGCAATAACAAATTGGAAGGAGAGAAATCAATATACAAAGGTTCTAATACCATGTGGAAATTTAACCCAGGTGTTAGAACAATTACACTCACAACAATCGCCAATTACACATGCAAATTACTCACAAAGGAGACTGAATATGGAGCAGAACACTAATCTGTATTGAATAAGTGTACAATAGCCAACCCTATGAAGTCATAGGCTACCAAAATAAATAATTACATGAGATAATTGAATGCATAAGGATTCCATTCGAATTTGGTCAAAAGAAGGCTTACTAAATCTAAGCAAATCCCCCATAGGTGCATAAAGCAGTTTCCAAAACTGTCTACGAGCTCACGAATTGGAAAAATAAATTGGGAAAGCTAATAGATGATGGACGGACAACTCATACATGCTTTTCTAAGGAGAAAAGAGTGGAGGATGATGAGGACAAAAAACAAGTTAACTTCACCTAGTCAAACTTTCCCAATTTCATTAAAACTTAGAAAAAGTAGGCAATAAAGCAGAAAAAGAAGACATGCATTAGGGAGGCTAGGAATAAAGCAGATTTGATTCCCAGTGGTTTCCCAAGTGCTCCATGACTCAAATTTAGCAAGTTTGACCACTATGGATGTGTGGAGGACAACTTGCATAAGGTGGAATATGGAAACTAGACAAATAAGACAAAAAATGGATTAATTAATGTCTAAGGTAGCTAACTATGGGTTGATTATTCTAAAAATCACAAGGATTCACATTGGGTGGTACCACTAGGGTCTCAAATTGAGGCCTCAACATGGATGGGCCAGATCTCACTTGTCCCTGAATATTAGTGGTCCCAAGGGTCATGCATTGAGAAGTTTCATTGTAGTCCCAAAGGATAGGTGTTATAGCTGATTTTACCACTTCAGGTGAATCACACTTTGTATGGCCTTCCCCTGTCCCTATGCAGACTCCTTAGACCCCGTGGACCATTTTTTGTCCTTTGATGTTTCCTTGACCATCCCTAAAAACATGTGAAAAATGATACACACGACTTTTAAACCCTTAATCGCGTATATACGCAGGTTTGACCCCTAAAAATGCGTACATCGGGATGTGTACAAAATACAAATCCTTTTGGAGTTTTTCTTGACATGGATCCGACTCACTTGACTCCTAGCCTTCCCTATGCCTTGAGATCGCTCAGATTCGACCTTTCATTACCCCCCTTGGAAAGCTATATAAGGAACTCTATGGTACATTGAAGGCATATGAGAGAATTGAGAGCAAAGAAACTATAGTCCATTGTTGCCAGAACTTATGCTTGAGTCTGCATCCCTTTGTCCCTTGGAGCACTTTTGTGTTCTTCCCAAGCTTGTCTTTTGCTTGTGAGCTTGCTATTGAGAGATGGAGGATTGAGGTGGTGGAGGCCCAAGTGGGGGATTCAGTTTCTTCGATTCGCAGATGTGCCGACAGAGGTTGTATCTATTGTAATCTCTGATTTATATTAATAGAAATATCTTTTTTGTCCAATAATGTATGTTTGGATGAATATTTTATCCATGGGATGATTTCAAATGCTTATACATTGTTGATTATATATGCTAGAATAGATCTAACACCATGATATATAGTATGCTTGTATTGTTTACTTGTTGTTGAGGAAGTAATTTATCAATTCAAGCTGAAGTTGGAAAGCTCAACGGGGATCTACTTCAACCGTCCGAAATAAGGTATGAGGTCTGATCCTTTTGTGTTATACATTTACTTTCTATTGCATATTGGAAAGGATTGATTTCTGGAGTCAAGCTATCTGTTGTGGTACCCCAAGCCATAGGAATTTCTCTCCGTAACAGAATTGGCGACCCACTGGGGAGTTCCTAGTAGTTGTCCTTTGGGGGTTTTTCTATCGGCATTCAATGACTTTGAATTGCTCTTTCTCTTTTGTTTTTGTGTCGGGTCTGGGGGCATGTTTTCCTGGTAGTGTCTAATTGGTGTGAAGTTTGTCTCAACTTGTCTATTTGCCTTGATTTTTTCGCACCTTTCTTCCTGTATACGAGTTTTTAACTCACAGTCACGTAGACATGCGGGTTTCTCTGTGATTTCCACGTATACACGCGGGTTTAATGTGAAAAGTCGCGTATGCCCTTATTTTTTCCTTTTAGTGGAAGTTAAATGGTTGCTGGGTGAATTTTGATGATTGCTAAGTATCCTTTGACACTGCCTGAGTCTGTTTATACCTCTGTTTCTGACCAGAGAAGTTTTTTTTAGGGTAATTTTTTTTTTTTAAGAAGGTTTTTGTCATGGTATTTTTGATTTTTTGATTGGGATTAGTGCATTAGATTTCTTTTACCTTAGTGCTTTGCTGGAGTGCTATTTGAATGTTCTTGCAGAGTCTGGGGGTTGTAGAATCATTCTTTTGCTTTTTGTATCTCATTTTATTCCAAAAAATTCAAAAATATTTGCTTATCATCATGCATTGCATTTTGCATTTTGCATAGTACTTGCATTAGATTTGCTTTGGAGTATTAGTCAGAATTTCATATAGGAAAGCTTGCATTCATCATTTGAAGAAAAATTGTGCATTTCACATAGTAGCATACCATGTTTTCATGGACACAATGCATTTGCATTGATTTTTAGGTGTGCATTTTACTTCATGTTGTGTCATAACACCATTAGTTGCACGACCATATCCCTCTTTTGAGTAAGAAAGCCAATTAAAATCAACGCTTAATTAAAATGAACTACACTCTTTTCTTTTATAGGGTGCACCAACAAGATTAGGTTTTAGGGTCTTGGAATAGATCATTGTGAGTAGATTCTCCAAGATTGTTAAATTTTCATATGCTTAGCTAAGACATCAGTATTTCATTTCATTTTTCATAACAAAAGCATATAAGCAGGATCATTAAAAGATAGACAAGCACAACCATACAAAAGGAACACAAAGATTTATCCTGGGAAAAACCTAAAGGGAAAAACCCAGCAAAATCTTCCTCAATATAGATGCCCCAAAAAGATAAAAGATAAAACTAGCAAGGAGATCAAAGCCTAATCCTCCTCCTTCTCCAGCTACTTCTCTTCTCCACTAATGCGCTACACAAGTGAGAGTGTGTCTCAAATGAGGAGCACCACATCTCTATTTATATTCATCCATTCACTTTAACTAACTCATTTTACACGTAGGCTCGAGTTACACATGTAGGCTCAAGTAACCACACTGGGGTGCTAATGACCCACCTTTACAATTAGAGGGGACTACCTCATGACCCTTATTAGTTATTCTGATTAGAAGCATCGGGGTACAAAGTGATACAAGTGGTTCTCCCGGTAGGATCATCGGGGACCACAAAATATACATATAGAATATTCTTCGAAGTTACAATATTTCAACACTCCCCCTTAACGAGATGGGTATTCTACAACAACATCAACAACAACAATAGTAGGAGAGAGATAGAGGACATCATCAACATCAGCAGGGTGATACATCTAGAAATCATTGGAAGATTTTCAACATCATGTAGTCTTCATCTTCAATTTTTAGTCTTCAGCCTCATCAGTACTTTGACCGCTTCGATCAGCAACATCTTCTTCAACACTTTCACCTTTCGATTAGCAACATCATCTTCAACACTTTGACCTTTCGATCAGCAACATCATCATCATCATACTCTGATCTTTTGATCAGAAACATCATCATCATCATCATCAAAATATTAGCATCAAAATATCATCATCATCACATTCTGATCTTTCAATCAGAATCATCATTATCATCAGCCTCTGATATTTCGATTAGAAACATCATCAACCGAACATCATCATACTCTAACATCAACTCATCATCATATTCTGATCTTTCGATCAGTATGTCATCATCATCATGCTTTGATAATACGACATCATCATCATCAGGATCTCATCATCATCACATTCTGATCTTTCGATCAGAAACATCATCATCATCATTTCATTCTGATCTTTCAATCAGAACATCATCATTATCAACATCATAATCATAAGCAACTTTTGATCTTTCGATCAGAAAACATCATCACCATCATATTCTGATCTTTTGATCAGAGAACATCATCATCAGCAACTTCTGATCTTTCAATCAGAGAAACATCATCATCATCATATTCTGATCTTTCGATCAGATAACATCATCATCATCAGCAACAACATCATCATCATATTCTAATATTTCAATCAGAGAACATCATCATCATCAGCAACTTCTGATATTTCGATCAGAGAAACATCATCATCATCATATTCTGATCTTTCGATCAGAGAACATCATCATCATCAGCAACAACATCATCATCATATTTTGATCTTTCAATCTGTACGTCATCATCATCATAAAAACATCAACATCATCAAAACATCAACATGATCCTTCCTTTCGGAATTATGGGATTTAGGTCTTTACGGAGTTACCAATGATCCTTCCTTTCGAAATTATGGGATTTAGGTCTTTACAGAGTTACTAATGATCCTTCCATTCGGAATTACAGGATTTAGGTCTTTACAGAGTTACTAACGATCCTTCTTTTCGGAATTACGAGATCAACACATTTGTGGAACTCCGACAATCCTTCCTATTGGAATTACAGGATCAACACATCTATGGAACTCAGACAATCCTTCCTATTGGAATTACGGGATCAATTCAATGATCCTTCCTTTCGGAATTACGGGATTTAGGTCTTTACGGAGTTACTAAGGATCCTTCCTTTTAGAACTATGGGATCAACACATATGTGGAACTCAGACAATCCTTCCTCTAGGAATTATGGGATCAACACATGTTCTTGAGTACCGAAGTCACCGAATCCATTATGAACCGAAGTTCAAGGATGATACAATCCTACCACATTCCCGGGTACCGAGATCTCTGGAGACATTTTGAACCAAGGTTCAGGGATGATGCAATCCACCACTTTCACAGGGGCCGAGACCTACAGATAAATTTTGAACCGAGGTTCAGGGATGATGCAATCCACCACTTTCACGAGGGCTAAGACCTTTGGATACATTTTGAACCGAAGTTCAGGGATGATGCAATCCTACCACTTTCACTGGGGTTGAGACCTCCGGATACATTTTGAACCGAATTTCAGGGATGATGCAATCCCACCACATTCACGGGGGCTAAGACCTCCGGATGCATTTTGAACCAAAGTTTAGGGATGATGTAATCCCACCACATTCACGAAGACCGAAGTCACCGGATCTATTTTGGACAGATGTCCCAGGATGATACAATCCCTCTTCATTCTCGAGGACCGAGGTCACCAGATCACTTTTGGACAGATGTCCTGGGATGATTCAATCCCTCTTCATTCTCGAGGATCGAGGTCTCCGGATCACTTTAGGGCAAGTGCCCAAAAATGATACAATCCCACTGCAACATCACTACCCCTTTCGAGGAAGGTCTTTTCGAACAACACTAAGCTTGTCTCGAAAGTGTTCAAACTTTAACTGAGATAGAGGCTTCATCAGTACATCATCATTCAAACCATCATCATCTACATCTTCAGTATAGAAATATGGAATCATCATCATCTGCATCTACAGTATGTAAATACTGAAACATCATCTATATCTTTAGTATGGGAATACTAAAACATAATCATCTACATCTTATCTCGTATGTAGAAATACCGAATTTTTATGTGTTACAATCGGAACACAGGGTTCTCTGTCATAACAAATCTGTTTATCACATAGAATCATTGTAGTATCCATCTTCAGGTCAAAGAGGCCTAATATCAGCTTCCGAATCCATTTGAATTCACAACTTAGTAGAGCAATATGCTATGTATTTTGCTTCAACCGTGCTACGAGAAACAGTGGACTGTTTCTTGCTAAACCATGAACTCATAGCAAACCCCAAACAAAAGCATCTACCTAATGTGCTTTTCCTGTCTGAGATACTTCCAGCCCAATCTGCATCTGTGTAGCCATACAATCTATACTCATGACTACCATCATAGTATAGACCAAAGCCTATAGTCCCTTTCAGATATCTCATCACATGTTTTGTGGTTACTAGGTGAACCCATCTTGGTTGAACAAGATATTGACTTAAGGTGTTCACAGCAAAACAAATGTCTGGTCTGGAATTTGTTCAGTACATTAATGACCCAATGATCTGTCTGTAATGAGTCACATCCACTAAATCTGATGAGTCATCAGTTAACAGCTTCAGGTTGGAGTCCATGGGTGTGGCCATGGATTTGCATTCCAACATATTGAATCTCTTCAATATCTCTACCGCATACTTTCCTTGGTTGAGAAAGATTTCTTTTGAACTTTGTCATATTTCCAGACCTAGGAAATAGTGCATTAACCCGAGGTCTTTCATCTCAAATTCTTTTGCTAGTTTCTTCTTACTTTCCATGATCTGTTTCTCCTTCCCTTTCAAGAATAAGTCATCCACATATAATAACAGGATGACAGGTTCATCTTCTACAACCTTGAGATAAAGGTTAGGATCAGCTTTACTCTTGGTAAAGCCCATAATTGACAGGAAACTATCTATCCTTCCATACCAAGCTCTGGGAACTTGCTTCATGCCATAGAGGGCCTTCTTCAACTTACATATATGAGTCCATCTGTCTTCAACTTCAAATCCTTTCGATGTAAAACTCGTCCCCAATCATACCATTAAGGAAGGATTGTCTTTACTTCATCATGGAAGCAACTACCATCATAGTTCTGAAGGAAGTGTACCTTGCTTCCTGGAGTAAGTGTCTCTTCAGAATTAATTCCCTCTTTCTTATAGAAACCTCTAGACACAAGTCTTTCCTTACTTCTATCAGTGACATATTTTATCTTGCAAATCCATTTATAAGATACCACATTCTTACTTTCTGGTTTGAGTACTATATCCCAAACATCATTCTAGTATTCTTTTATCATAACATCTTCCATGAGTTCATCTTGTCAGATCATCAACATATCCTAGTCTTCTGCATTCAACTTTGAAGGTTGGACCCCAAAAGTCTCGATCCATCAGGAAGCTGTCCATCATGTCATACCGTGTCAAACTTAGATATCTTCTGTAGTCACTCCCCCTGAAGTGGAGTATTATCTTCCTTCTTCATTCTGTATAGGTGGTTCTATGCTTGATATATACTGGTCAATAGAGTATGTCATGTCATAGTCTATTCTTTCTAAGGCAAATCATGAACCTTGCTTTGTACACTTGTTCTTGTATATCCATATGGAGGATACTACATACTTTCCTTTATGTCTTGAAATCATATCGTATACATCATTCCCCATGATCAACTGTTATTCTTTGATCATAGCTTCTTTCATAGCATTCTTTTCTTCATCTTGAGTTATCTGTCATACCCATGGTAGTCTTCATCCTTCGAGGTGGATCTATCGCTCTTTGAAGCTCTTTCTTCCGTCATGGTGTCTCTGACCCTGGGAGCTTCATATTCATGTTTATTGAATTGCCATCACTTTTTCTTTGGAACAAGTCTCATTCTTCTTTTCTTGTAGGAGGTTGTACAGGACCTTTCCTACAATTCAAATGCACTAGTTGCATGGTTAGAACTATTGCATAACGACAATTTCTTATGCATCATGCAACTGTTTAGCCAATACAACATTCATCCATATCTCACAGAAATTTTCTAGACTAATCCAATCTGTCAGCAAAGAGGTTTGATAAGTAGCAATGGAGAGATGTATAACACCATGAGCTACTTACCCATCACATGCATATTAGTACTATACAGTCATTAATGCAAACAATCTATCATGCATAACACATGAACTGAATATAATCAAATGTAAAACAATATCATGAAATGACAATTGAATACATATCTTTTATTTGTTTCATGGGTAGACTCCATCTTGATCATTCTACTTTATCATTTTCTTCATTCATGAAATCATCATTTCTTATCCAAATGATAAGATGAATAAGAGGTTCTTCAAGAATTGAATTTTTCATATTCCTCATCACTTGAGGGATCTTCTTTGAATGGTGAGAGCTTGATCTTCAATTGCTCCCATCTTCTTCTTCTCTTCTTATTAGTCGAGCTAAAAGTAATCACTTAATTCTGGCATACATTCTTCACATGAATGAATCCCATGATCTTGGGAGGCCATTCAAGGTGGCTATCACCACTTCTGCATACTTCTTCTTCTACCGCTTCAAGTTGTTCTGTATTCTGGATCTTCAAAGCCATCTTTTGATCTAAGTTCTTATCTTCAAATAGCTTGATCAAAGAATAAAACATCTTCAGTTCTTTAGGGAAGACACTTGTGGTATAAGTTGATCCGTGATTGAATCAACAATGATCTTCTTGGCCTTGTTCAAGTTCTTCTTGTGTAAGTCTTTGAGGCTCATCTCCCTCTTAGAACTGGAACCTCTCTACTCATGTAGGTGTCCAATTAATTTTATTCAGAGAGATCAAATACTTCCATGCTTGGAAGTTTTCAACTTCACCAATCTTATCATCAAGCTGATGTGATAGATCATTTTGAAATGAGAACCTCAAATGCAAATAGCAAAAGATTAGATCTTACCGATTTGAGGTGTCCGTCCTGCTTCCAGAGCTGGCTGATCTAGGGTTTGTCAGAGAAACCTAGATTTTAGAAACTTGGAATGTTTTAGATATGATTGGATAGAAAGATAGATATCTTCAAATGGAGCTGTCCAATGTAATCCTTTTCTAAAAACAGTGGAGGGAAGCTCCTGGAACAGGAAGCCCTAGTTTTCCAGTTTCTTCTACAGAAATGACTGTTACTGTTTCTGTGATATCTCTGAAATTACTACTCCCCTATGTCTAAAATTTTGCATTGAGGTAACCTCACATGTATCTAATCCAAAAACATAGGTTTCATCAGAGTTGGTTTCACCAATTTGGAGTTATGATCATTTTCCCAAGATGACCTGTTACAGGACTGTTCAGAATAGTGAAGTTGTACTGCATGCCATGTGTCACTGGTTCATCTTCAGGTTCTGAAATTAGGGGCACAGAAATTAAAGTCCGTTCTATTTCTGGAACATCTTCAGGAATTCCATTTGGATCTCTGTAGCCCAATCTATAGCAATTTTCCGTAGGTGTCCTGTTTAGGGATGAATTCTGGAAGAGGCTGGAACCCTAACTCGGAGGGATCATATCGCCTAGAATATAGCGAATCTGAGGCTGAATTTTTGACACGGTATTAATAAGGATTTTATATTTGGTCTCTGCAATTTTCAGCTCTTGAACCTTATCCAATATTTGGATATAGTGAATATACCAAAACTTAGCAGTTTTAGTATTTAGGGTTTTTCTAGCTCCGGGTCAAACTAGGGTTTGACTTTCCCGGAGTTGCACCCAACAAAAAATATCGATCCACATATTTAAAATTCGATTTTGACGAGGAGAGAAATACTATGCTGGGTTCACTCAAAAATTCTTCTTCTACAAGAACCCCTCATTTCCCACATGAAAAACTGAAAATGCTCGGAATCGAATTCCGCTTCGACAGAAAGATGTGCCCTTCAATGGAGAGTCAGCCTAGACTTATTTTGATGATCGATTGTGGAGAGACAACCAAAAATTAAGAAGCCCTAGATTCTATAGCTATACAATGTCTTCTTTTCAGGGTGGCTCTGATACTATGTTAAATTTTCATATGCTTAGCTAAGACATCAATATTTCATTTCATTTTTCATAACAAAAGCATATAAGCAGGATCACTGAAATATAGACAAGCACAACCGTACAAAAGGAACACAAAGATTTATCCTGGGAAAACCCTAAAGAGAAAAACCCAGCAAAAGATTCCTCAATATAGATGCCCCAAAAAGATAAAAGATAAAACCAACAAGGAGATCAAAGCCTGATCCTCCTCCTTCTCCAACTACTTCTCTTCTCCACTAATGCGCTACACAAGTGAGAGTGTGTCTCAAATGAGGAGCACCACACCTCTATTTATATTTATCCATTCACTTTAACTAACTCATTCGACACGTAGGCTCAAGTTACACATGTAGGCTCAAGTAACCACACTGGGGTGCTAATGACCTACCTTTACAATTAGAGGGGACTACCTCATGACCCTTATTAGTTCTTACGATTAGAAGCATCGGGGTACAAAGTGATACAAGTGGTTGTCCCGGTAGGATCATCGGGGACCACAAAAGATACATATAGAATATTCTTCGAAGTTACAATATTTCAACAAAGACCACTAAACAACAACATGTATGTGTCTGTCCAGGTGAGTGTGTGAAATCCTTGGTATAACTAGTGTTTCTCAGGATCCTCCTCTCAAAAGGGAGTTAAACACGAGGCAGTGTGAGCAGTTATTGATTGGGATGAGCCCTAGTCATAACTGAGTAGCACCGAAGATATTTCCAGGATTGTATTTGTATCTAGGGGATCTTTCGACAGTTTTGGGCTTTGCTACCCTACCCATACGGTCAATCCTGCCTGCGACTGTCCGCTTGAGCATTGATTATATTGAGGTGACCTTAGTGGCCTTACCTAGGATATCGAGGGGGTACTTTGCAGGGGTTATTCTGTGGGTGTCCTGGCCAGGTTGGGGTCGAACAGCACAATCGCTTTACGCGTTGAAGCTGAGGGCCACAATAATTGGTTACGTACCTCTGCTTGTTGTGTATGGGAGTCTCAAGCCTCTCCTAGGTGAGACATACTTGCTTCATTTGGGAGCTCACTTATCCTACCCTTGATTGCTTGCATTTGGCTTTAGATTTTATTGGTGATTGCTCTGTGCGTGATAGCTTGCCTAGGGTTTGCATAAATAGAGAGTCTTTTCTATTTTTTGAGTCATTGTGGATTCGGGTGCGGCTCCTTGCTGTTCTCGCCGTTTAGCAGGACTTCCACCTTCTACATCTCCTCCTCCTTTGGGAGAGAGACATAGACAGTCCAGGCGGACTACTTCGCACATTGATTCACACATCATGGGAGACCATATTGAAGGTATTCCTGAACCACCTTCTCCCATTCAAGTGGAAGATGGGGAGTTTAATCCTACCTACGATCCTTCACCCGACTTGGCTGAGTTAGGTCCCATGATTTCTGAGATAGGAACCTTTCATGATAGACCTACTCACTCTAGGGTTGATTTCCCATTAATGCATTACTTGTATGGAATGCCAGAGGATGCTAAGACTCATTTTGAACCCGTGAGCGCTAGTTATGGTAGTTATGGTATGTTTGGTTTTTCCACACATGATTTGGCATTTCATGTCGAATCTGAGTTCGAGCCTAACACTATGCCCGGGGGCACTCTCATTCCTTACCATGTGGAGAGGTTTGGGAGCACTAGTCACATTGCACCTTCCATCCCGGTGGTGGAAGTTACATCACATATTCCTCCTAGGTCTAGGGTTAGCGATCCTATTAGGATACCAGATCCAAGACTAGTAACTATAGGGAATAGTACGTACATAATTACACATATCCCTCCATCCTCTATCCCTAGTTCTTCAAATGTTCACCCTCCACCTCATTCACGTGGTCCTTTGGGCCGAAACGTTGCTACGAGTTATGTCCATACTGCGGTTACTATACTAGTTGTGTCTCAGCTTCATGTACCGCCCGTTGTTTCAGGAGGTCATGCTCATACTTCTATAGGTCACATTCCTACTTCCGAAATGTATATTACTACTTCCGGAGTGTATGTTCCTACTTACGGAGTGTCTCATGCGACATCTCATGTGATGACTTATGGACCCTATTATGGGATGCAATATGGACAGGGTTCTTCACCTTATGGGGGTGGGTATCAACAACCTGCTTACTCTCCAAATTATGGCTTTGTAGCTCCTCACAGTCAAGGTCCACCACACTATGGCGCTTCCATGCCACCCTATACAGGTCAAACAGGAGGAGGGCACTATGGCCAAGGCCATGGTGGTAATCAGACCTATGTGAATTAGAACTATCAGGGAGCGCTCCATCGACCTCATCATCCTAGGCTCCCTTTCCTCACGACGCTGAATCTTCCTGACTTGTCAAGATTGACGAACGATCCTGTAGCTCATTCCCCAGCTTGGCCGACTATCCCTACTAAGCTTCCCTCAGACATACCTAAGTTCGAGGGAAAATTGGGAGAGGATCCAAGCGAACATGTTACTACCTTTCACCTATGGTGCTCTTTGAATTCCTTACACTAGGACTCCATCCATTTAAGGCTATTTCAATGCACCCTTACAGGGCCTACTGCGAAATGGTATATAGAGCTACCTAGGGGGAAATTCACTTTGTTCGATGACCTAGCAATGACATTTCTTAACCACTTCCAGCTACCAATGCATTATGACGTCGGTACTGAACTCTTGTCAACATTTCGGCAGGATGAAGCCACACATATCTTGGATCATATCCAAGAGTGGCATAGATGGAAGAGGTTCATTAAATCCTTTATACCACTGGAGTTCCTCCTCGAATGGTTCCTTAAGTCGTTATTGCCATATATAGCGAAGGATGTTTCTACATCCGGAGTACATAATGAGGAGCAAGCAATTTTTAGGGTGCAGGAACTAGACTTGATTTATGCTTAGTCCGGTTTGTTATATGAGATTATTCCCAATGCTCCGCGTTCTAGTTTCGACCCCAAAGTCAAACCTGGACCACATGATGATGGCATTGTTGGTTGTTCAAGTGCGAAACCTATGGATTCGGTTGCAAAACAAGTTAGTCAATTGTCAATCAACCAATTTTCTTTGGGACAAGCTATGACTTCGTCTCAACCTGCCCAAACGGCGAGTGTACTTTCAGTGCAGTCGTCGGACTAGAAGGGTAACCAGCAGCCCGGACGGAATAGAAAAAAGGGTAAGAACAATCGTAAGGGTGGGAATAAGAATGAGAATGCTAATGGTAATGACAAGAATGGCCGTAATGCTGGGGGGGACAAGCAAGCTAAATGTAAGGTTAAGTTCCCTTGCAAGTTATGTAAGGACGATCACCTCACTTACTTGTGCCCTTGTATCAATAAAGCCTTGAGATTCTTGGCATAGGGCCCAACTGTGCTAACTAACCCTTTACCTCACAATCAAAATATGAACTTCAGGACCCATGATCAGTCTGGTGGTGATCAAGATTTGTCGGAGGGTAGTGGTCATGGTTGCATTAACATGGTACGTGATGCAAAAGTTGTGACCCGTGCGAAAGAATATGGTTTGTCACAACCCAGCCCAGGAAAAGAACCTGATCCACCAGGGTCCGCTTTGTGTATTGAGAAACCTATGGATAAACCTGAAGCTGCACCTCGCATTCCTAAGGGAGTCCTTAAGTGTTTGGGGCATAATACTAATTCCCGAGCCGCCCAGAACTATTCAGTTGTCGAGGATTTGGGCCACACTCCTTGTGCGATGTCTACATTGGAAGTGCTTCAGAGTTGTCCTTCACAAAGGAATGCGTTGCTTTTTTCCCTTGGTGTGAATGAAGATGATTCTTCCTCCGTGATTAAATTTGAAACCGCAGGACTTCAGCCTCGCTTGCCTTACTATGTGTCTCTTTTGATTCACGTAGAATGTCTTAATATGACCATTAAGCGCACTGTGATTGACGAAGGCGCTGCCGCTTATGTGATGTCTTTATCATGTTGGAAGGGTTTAGGTTCCCCCGAGCTATCTAAATCAGTGACCATGTTAAATATGTTCGATGGGAGATCGTTTAGACCGCAAGACATCCTTCCTTCCCTTAAAGTCCATTTGGGAGGGAAGACCATTGCGATAGAGGTCGAGGTGGTTGATGTGCCCCTTGACTACAATCTCTTGCTGGGTAGGAATTGGATGTACAGTATGTAAGCCATTGCTTCTTCCCTATTTCGCATTGTATGATTTCCATTTAATGGGAAGATAGTCACAATTGATCAAACGACATTCAAGAATCCGTTTGTTACTGCATCTTTAGGAGCTTCGATCCCGATTGTTGAACACTCTCAGCTGGCAACTGGGAGTGTGGGTGTAGGCATGTATCCATCCCTCATGGGAAGCTTTAGTTCTCCTGCACCGATCCTTATGATAGGGTCTATTTTTGGTGAGGCTTCGACATCTATGAGATCTGTGTCTTTTCGCATGAGTCATATGGAAGATTATTGGATTCTTCCTACACCGAGTACTCCGAGTGATCCCATTGTGAAGGATGTGCCATTGACTACAACTATGATAGCTTATCAAGCTAATCTCAAGTGTGTTGCAGAGCCTAGTCCTTCCTCTTTGCGGACACAGGAGGAGGACCCTTATGTGCTGCCGACATGGGCAATGTAGTCTTCTCACGCCCATGACTGCCTTGATACGATTTTCCCTTCAGATGAAGTTATTATTGAGGCTATGTCAGGAGTTGAGCCACCATGGGAGGAACTCCACCATAGATCTTACTTTCTTCTCGAGCTTGACCGCTTGGAGCATGAGGACTTTAGGGCTGTTCTTAGTGAGAGAGTTGGTAGTCCTATGGTTCCATTAAGCTCTCCTAGTTTGATGGCTGATGGAAACATGGCGAACATATCTTCAATGATTCCTATCAATATCTCTCGTGATCTTGGCAGGATAGAGAATGTCTATATTGGGGCGGAATGTTCCCATGTTGAGATTCAAGAATACACCGAGCTATTTAAGGAATTCTGTGATATCTTTGCTTGGTCTTATGATGAAATGCCAGGTATCGACCCTCGTATTATTGAGCAGGAGATTAAGACTTATCCCAACACTAAGCCTATTCGACAATGCTTGTGTATAGTGAATCCTAGGAAAGCACCCACGATTAAGGCAGAGATAGAGAAACTGTTAAAAGCTGGTTTTATCTATCCCATTCCCTTGATGGAGTGGGTTTCAAACCCCGTTCTGGTGGATAAGAAGCAGGGAGTGATCCGCATATGTACTGATTTTCGTGATTTGAATCGTGCATGTCCTAAGGACAATTTATCCACACCATTTATTGATCAGATTTTGGATGAGTGTGTGGGTAGCGAGGTTTTTTCCTTTATGGACGGATTTTCTGAATATAATCAGATACAAATTAAACCTGAGGACCAACATAAGATTGCATTTATTTGTCCTTGGGGAACTTTTGCATATCGAAAAATGCCTTTCGGCCTTAAAGATGCCGGAGCTACATTTCAACGGGAAATTACCTTGATCTTCCATGATCTCAAGTTGATTATCGAAGTATTTTTGGATGACCTTGCTGCTCATTCTCGTATGAGAATGCATCATCCCTATCACTTGAGATTGGTATTTGAAAGATGACGGCATTATCTGGTTAGGTTAAATCCTCATAAGTGCATCTTTTGTGTGAGGTCAGGTCTTTTGTTAGGATTCATCATTTCTAAAGAGGGTATAAGAGTCAACCCTTTGAAGGTTGAGGCAATACTTCAGTTGTCTCCCCCGAAGAATATTCGTCATCTTCAATGTTTGCATGGCATGTCAAATTTCTTACGAAGATTTGTTGTCAACTTTGCCAATTTGACTAGAGGCTTCATGCATCTATTGAAGAAGGACACCACCTTTTGTTGGGATGAGTGAGCCCAGGAGTCCTTTGATGCACTCAAGCGAGCCCTAGCATCGGCCCCGGTGATTAGTCCCCCGGACTATAGCCATGATTTTTTACTTTATGTGGCTGCGTCCATGGAGACGATTGGTATGGTTTTGGTTCAAGAGGATGAGGAGTTCCAAGAGCATGTCATATAGTATCTGAGCCAGAACCTTATTGACGGAGAGATTTGTTATTCTCATGTCTAGAAGCTTGCTTTAGCTACCGTACATGCATTTCAACGGTTGAGACATTATATTCTCCTTCGCCAGACCTTGGTTGTATCCCATGTCAATATGTTTCAATTCGTCCTCACTCGAAGGATGATTGGGGGAAAATATAATAAATGGATTGTCATTCTACAAGAATTCGATCTCGAATTTGTTTTAGCAAACTCGAAGAAGTCTTTAATTTTTGCAGAGCTTATATCAGATTTCCCGAGCGAGGCCGAGGAGTTGGTTTGTGAAGATACATTTGTCGATGAACACATATTCTTAATCTCAACTTTAGACCCATGGTATGGGGATATCATAATATATTTACAAACATTGAAGGTCCCTACTCACCTCTAATGGGATGAACGACGACGATTACGTCACGTGTGTAAAAACTACCTCATAGTGGATAACACTTTGGACCGCTGTGGGGTAGATTCCATTTTACGACATTGTTTAACTTATGAAGAGGCTAAGGTAGTGTTGAATTTTTTCCATGGAGGGGCGTGTGGTGGTCATTTATCTGGGCTTCCTACATCCAAAAAAATCTTACGAGTGGGTTATTTTTTGCCATTGATCTTTAAGGATTGTGTAGATGCGGTTAAGAGGTGCCACCCTTGCCAGGTGTTCACATGTAATATGTGCTCGAAACCTGCCCTATTATATCCCATTATCACCACCCGTCCCTTCACTAAGTGGGGGCTTGATTTTATGGATTGAAACCCAGCTTCAGCAGGGGGGCATCATCATATCATAGTGGCTGTTGATTACTTCACAAAATGGGCTGAGGCTATGCCTATAGTTAAATCTGACGGTGAGACAGCCGCCCACTTCTTATTCAACAAGATTATTATTCGGTTCATAATTCCAAAAGAGCTTGTCACTAACCATGGCTCACACTTTCAGAACCGTATGATGGAAGAGTTGGCATCAAAGTTAGGATACAAGCAAGAGCATTCCTCCTCTTACTACCCTCAAGTGAATGGACAGGTAGAAGCATTGAATAAATCACTCAAATCCATTCTCCAACAAACCATTGCACAAAGCAAGAATAATTGGCACATCATGTTATATCCTGCTTTGTGGGCATATAGAATCGCTGTTAAGACTGCCATGGGTTTTTCTCCATATCAACTTGTACATGGAGTGGAGTCGATATTTCCGGTTGAATTCAAGATTCCTTCTTTGAAGCTAGCTGTAGAACTCTTACCAGACACTTCACCATTGGAGGAGCATTTGGTCCACCTTGAGCAACTTGATGAGCAGCGCCGGGATGCCTTGGTGGCTCTAGAAGTAAATAAACGTCGCACAAAGGTCCAGTATGATAAGTACGTCCGTCCAAGGAGGTTTAGTGAGGGATACTTGGTCCTTTTATGGGATCAATCAAAATAACCCTTGGGGGTAGGAAAATTTAATCCCATGTGGCGGGGTCCTTACGTGGTTAAGCATGTGTTAGAGAAGGGTGCTTATGAGTTAGTGGATTACAAGGGAACGACCTTGGCAGAGCCTAGAAATGGGATCTATCTCAAGAAGTACTATGCATGATTTTCAGCCAAGGCTGGTTATTGTATATTATTGTACAGTTGTGCATAGTTAGGTCTTTTTATTATAGTGATCGGGTTTGTGATTAGTTTCCATTTCTTTTGGTAGATGTCAATGGAATCTTCCACCTACATAGGATTCACGGATGGTGCGAGCCATCACACTCAACACTCAGCCTCTGCTGCTTGGGTGATTTATACTCCTATGGTTCAGGTACTGTCTTCAGGAGGCGTATGTCTATGGCCATCTTCCAACAATGTTGCCTAATATAGTACCGTTATTGAGCTTCTACGGGATTCCATTTCACATGGTGTTCTCTCTCTTGAGGTACATATTGATTCAGAGTTAGTAGTGTCACAGCTTAATGGTTTGTACCATGTTAGAGATCTGACGTTATTAAGAAGATTCTTACATGTGAGATTATTAGAACGACAATTTGACAATATAACATACATACACATTCCAAGAATTAATAATCAAGTTGTCGACTCATACGCTAACTACGTGTTAGATTGGAATTTGTTTCATACACAATAAATTCATTACAAAAACAATTTTTACACATGTAAATAAATAAACCGATCACCGTAAAACTTTTTATATAACATCCAAAATGTGGTAATACATAGTGTCATGATACAAAAATGGGGCTCTCGAGCCACCAACATATAATACATGGTAGTACAAAATGTATAGACTCCCAGGTATCTAATCCTGTGGAGGAGGAGGGGGTTTGTGATCATGGAAGGTCACTACGGCTCTATTTATCCATTGGAATGATCGCACCCATGCTCGTGGTACACCCACCACCTGGCGTTGCATAGCCTCAGGAAAGTCCTCGACTTGCACCATGGGAACCCTATGTGTCAGCCTCACAAAATTGGTATGAATGCTCTGGAGTGTCCGCTCCGCATCCACACCCATGATATCATCTCCTCTTCCCCTCTGTCTGTGACGAGGGAAACCTTTTGGCCGCCATGGTCCCACATCTGCACAAAAATGGTAGATGTCACTATGTATTGTCATGCAAAAATATGTCTTTTGATTCCATATAATCAGAAAACACAAAAAAATTAAATAACTAAAAAATAAAAAAAGAGAGGATCGAGATTCGTTACCTATATCGCCATATGCCGATCCTGGTGGTAGCGGAATGTCCGGGTCCCCCCAGAAATCTATCCCCGCATAGGGGTAGTCATCGATGGAAACTATCTATCATCGCCACCACGGAAAGAAGTTAGCTAGATAGGGGTTGGCCACCCTACCTCCCCCCAGTCTACGCATCGCATCTGCCTAACGTCGTTGGGCCGGATCTCGAACCCCGTGAAGAGGAACGTCAACTCTGGGGCTCAATCCTAGAACACCTTCGAAGAAAAATGTGCTCAAAATACTGCTGAACCCAAAGTTCCACACTCTGCCCGCCTTACACTCACTGAGATGATGTTTCATGTTGCTCAGTAGTCTAGTGCTCTAGTAATAAATCGTGGGTCTCATGCACTTCACTACATAGAACATCAGAGGTCGCGAGGCCTGGTGGAGTGATGCCAAGCCTGCTATCCTGCCCAATGTTAATAATATGGCCTTTAGGCCCAGCATCTGTATAGCATTGGTAGGGACCTGACTCCCCACCTTCTCCATGTCTGGATAGCAGTACACTGCAATGTACTCATTGATAGTCAGGCCACCTCCTAGCCCACCATGAGAACGAAGGTTCACTACTTCCCCCCATCGAGAAAGCCCTGTAATGAAGTATATGTCCTCCACCTCTATAGTGAGGGTCATCCCATCTATCTGGAAGGACTCAAAGTCTGGATCCCAGTAATCCACCAACATCTGCAGTAGTCTTGGTTTGGCTCTCAAGCCACCAAGACACCAAAACTTATAGAGTCCACATGCACGTAGAGCTTGTTGAGCCATTAGATTGGCCCTTACTGCCTCCTATACCTCACCATGTTCACGCTCTCTCCACTCTAGGACCATCCTGCACAAGAAATTGCAAATTTTCCCATTAGATTACTTAAAAAACCTTATGCGCGGCCTCATATGCGACTATTTTCCAAACAACCGCGTATGTACGCGACTAAGGGGCATTTTTCGCGTATATCCAGCCCTATACGTGGAAAAACCCTCGATTTTCGCATGGGCCGTAGCGCCCTTTTTAGTTTGGCCTAGAAAACTCAAATGACCATGGAATTTCATAAAAAATGCATCAAAATGGAAGAGAAGAGCATGGGTAAATACTTAAAAGAAACGGTAGTGGATTCCGCTGGCTGGATATCCTGGAATTTGCTGTTGAAAATCTGAGCTTAAATGGGTAAAAATTTCAAATGTTTTATAATATTTTGAATTGTTTACTATTTATAGAAATTTTTCAAAATTTTGAAAATTTTTACCCCCTTTCCTATAGTTTCGACAATTTCTAATCATTTTGGACCGTTTTTTACCTAACTCATGATGTAGAAGGCCTTTTTCAGTGCCGTTTCAGCCGTTCGATTGATCCGTTTGTGCTGATCTCATGTATCATGTCTAAAATGGCATATAGGTTAGGTTTCATCACCATTTTCATTTTGCATGACCTTATGACCATTTCATCATAACCTTAGATACGAACCCACTCTATTATGTCACCGAACCTTCTTGCTATTTTAGAAGTGGCATGATATGAGTGGTAGAGCTTCACCTTACATGGGTACCCTAGTTAGTGCCTTATTTGCATTTGGTGCCCTATTTGCATTTGGTGCCCATGCTGACATTTTCTCCTTTAGGGTGTGGGAGTCCGTTGTATAGTACCGCCATGACATTTTGCAAGAGCCTCATACTCCTATTAATATTTTGCTGGCCTATTTCCCTCACGACTCCCTCATGTCAAGTTGTGAATGCATTATCATGAGCTTTGCCTGCCTTATTGAGCTTTATGACGGCTTCCCTAACATTGCGTTTCAGCCATATAGCTTGAGCTTGTCTCATGTCTGGCCATGCAGAGCCATTTTTTATATCCTTTGCAGCTTGATTCCCTTTTTATTGGGAGGGGATTTTCCCCCGAGTGTCGATATCCTACACATGTATCCTTGCATTGAGCATAGGTATGTTCCACTGCTTAGAACTAGTTTTTTTTCCCTTATGACACTCGTCTCCTCCTAGTCTGTAACTATAAAGCAATTTTATTCTTTTTCAAGCTTTTTAAATATTTGAAAAAGTCCAAAAAAATAAAAAAAAAAAAAAGCCAGACAAGGAAAGATGTTATCTTTGGCAGTTGTCGAGTCATGTCGCCTTCAAATAGAGCACTGTATCTCACATCCATTGGATGGGTTTATAGTTTGACTTTAGGAGTTGTACTCATTTATCTGAGTTTATCTCCATCGACTGGTTAAGCTTCCAGTCCCCATGGAGCCTCTGTCGATGCCTCTTGTGTCGCAGAGATGTCCCAGTTTGTATATCGAGTCTATGTTGCCTTTATTCAGTCACCATATGCCGTTATGCTCTTGTTCGAAGGAATTTGAAGCCTGAGTCGGCCATTCCTCAGTTATCTTGATTTTGCATGTCGCCCATTCCCAGTACAGTTACTAGTTCGTGCACCTTATGATCGATTCCTTCCACATTATACAGCTTTGCTGAGTACCTCGTGTTGGATGATGGGGGATGCCTTAATTCCATCCTTCCAACATATTTCATCCCATCAAATTCAGATCATTTATTTTGGGATTGGAATCTAGAGTCATTTTGAGTGCCTTGAGACTTGCAGTCATCAGTGGCAGGTTCTCTCGCCATCGACAGTCTTTGGGAATACATCAATGTCCCCTGATTGATGGATCCTCTCAGGTGTTCGACCTCAACACATTTATTCACACTTGTTAGTTTGCACTCTAGTACCTTGATTCCCATTTTCATTATCAGTGGGTGATCTCGCATCTGTTAACGATATACAGTAATGATCGGTAATCAGATGGTGGACTACTATGTTTGACCTCGACACCTCTATTCACATAGTAGGACATGTACTCGTAGCGGTTTATGTAGAAGACCTTCTATATTGGTGGCATCTCTTATATGCTACCTCCTTGATCTTGCCAGTGTTCATGAGATTTCAGCTCTCGTGACTTGATTCCAGTATAGGTCAGACATTTCCAGCCACTATGGAGATCTTGATCTGTCATATATCTTCAGGCATTATGGAGATCATGGTCCTTTGTATATATTCATCATGGAGATTTTGATCTATGTATATTGTACGTGGCAGTGACCACTTATGTGATATCTTGTATCATGCCTATTCATGGCCATTGTACTCTTATGTATCCGGGACTGCTATATGTATTTGCAGTTATGTGCAGAGTTGTATAATTGTACAATGCTGATTGGGTGGCTGGTCTTCCATTTGGGATTCTTCATCACTCCACTTCTGGGATGGATTTATAATGTATTTCAGCCATCGTATGACCCCTCTGACCTCACACATTAGGGGGCATCTATTATAGCTGATTTTACCACTCCAGGTGAATCACACTTTGTATGGCCTTTCCCTGTCCCTCTGCAGAATCCTTAGATCCCATGGACCATTTTATGTCCTTTGATGTTTCCTTGAACATCCCTAAAAACATGTGAGAAATGATACACACAACTTTTAAACCCTTAATTGCGTATATACGCGGGTTTGACCCCTAAAACCACATACATCGAGATGTGTACAAAATCCAAATCCTTTTGGATTTTTCCTTGACATGGATCCGACTCACTTGACTCTTGGCCTTCCCTATGCCTTGAGATCACTCAGATTCGACCTTTCATTACCCCCCTTGGAAAGCTATATAAGGAACTCTATGGTACATTGAAGGCATATGAGAGAATTGAGAGTAAAGAAACTATAGTCCATTGTTGCTAGAACTTATGCTTGAGTTTGCATCCCTTTGTCCCTTGGAGCACTTTTGTGTTCTTCCCAAGCTTGCCTTTTGCTTGTGAGCTTGCTATTAAGAGATGGAGGATTGAGGTGGTGGAGGCCCAAGTGGGGGATTCAGTTTCTCCGATTCACAGACGTGTTCACAGAGGTTGTATCTATTGTAATCTCTGATTTATATTAATAGAAATATATTTTCCTATCCAATAATGTATGTTTGGATGAATATTTTATCCATGGGATGATTTCAAATGCTTATACATTGTTGATTATATATGCTAGAATAGATCTAACACCATGATATATAGTATGCTTGTATTGTTTACTTGTTGTTGAGGAAGTAATTTATCAATTCAAGCTGAAGTTGGAAAGCTCAACGGGGATCTACTTCAACCATCTGGAATAAGGTACGAGGTATGATCCTTTAGTGTTAGACATTTACTTTCTATTGCATATTGGAAAAGATTGGTTTCTGGAGTCAAGCTGTCTGTTGTGGTATCCCAAGCCATAGGAATTTCTCTCCATAACAATGGGCCTCAATGAAAATGACCCATATTTATGATGGACCTTTAAAATCAACAATCAAAATTCCTTTGTGTTCGGGGGTGTCTTGTTGGGGTATTTCAAATTAGAAAGAAGTGTGGATGTCATAGATCTAATCAGGATATATAGATCAAGGATGCATATGCATTCACTCTGGGGGTCTTGTTGGGTATTGAAAAGGTAAGGATGGCATGAATGACTTAGAATTTGTTGGGACTTGAGATATAGGGCTCATATTTACTTGCAGGATTCAATTTTGCAATAGAGAATTTTATAGCTCTACATAGTATCTTGGGTCATATTCAAAAAAAATATCCAATGTGGATTTAAACAAAGTTGGGACTTTACCCACTATGCAAAAGGAAACCAATGGGGAGCTACCATGTGTTTTTGCAACTTAGACTAAAAACACTGGTGCAACTATGCTCCAAACATGAACGAGGGAGTAATGGTAATTTAATTCGCACACAAGCAAGTATCTATTCTCTTAAGAGATTTAAATGATTTTCTCCACACTTTTCATCATTCCATTATTTTGTTGCACTTAAAGGATATGATATTCCATAATTATCAATCGATTTTCAGGCTCCATTTCAATAGGATAGTGTTACTACCTCTGTTGGTAACCTACAACTAGTATTGACCCTCTACTGTTATTGGGTAAGTGGAATTCACTCTCACACTCTAAAATTATTTTTAATTATATACCTTGAATACTATACATCAACCTTCCTTTCCTCTTCTATCTGGACTTCCCTTTTTCCATCCATGTGTCATCTGATAGATTCAATATTCCTAAAGCTAGAAATGTCACATGGGAAGGTTCTTCTTCCTACTCTACAAAGCATCTACATTGACACCAACAATGTATTCCACTCTATATTACCCCCATTCATAGATGAATTTGTGTGGGTAGCTACCCCACATATTACCATTGACCCTCCTTGCTAATTAATTGGGGAAACGGGAATTTCACTCAAGGAGTCAAGGGTCATTCTTAGTGGGTTTCTCAAAAAGAACACCATAAATTCCTTAATACCTATCTCCTTGAGAAGTTCATTTAACTCTATCTCAAGCACTTCAACCCCTCCACTTTAGTTGTTATGTATATAGACCAGTGTTGTAACAAATTTATAATTTTTGCATCTTATGATTTTAATTTTTTCCTTAATCCAGTTTAAGAGGTAAAATCATGCTCAACCCACCCTTGAATTTGATTTGATGGTTAAATAAATGATTAAACTATTAAATAAGTTTAAATTAAATCAAATATGTGTGATTTATGTTTTAATTGAAGTTTTTATGGGAACATATCTTACAACATGCACTAAGAATATCACACAACTGTGTGTCATTTGGGTTGACATACGTGTAGTGTTTAACATGCTTGGTTGCACCAAAAACATATAAAGATTAATGATTAACTTGATCTAACGACTATAGACCATTTTTGGTGTGGAAATTATTTTTATATATGTTGGAACATCCACCTGAATGAATAAAGTGGTGACACATGGATATCATGGAACATGAGGTTTTAGGAAAGTGGAACCGACTGTCGATAAACTACCTATTATTCATGGAAAAACACCTTAATTTTTCAGAATATGTCTAATCATATTTATGAGTAGTTATACACTATCAAACTCAATTCATTTTTTTTATGATTATGCATTTATTTGAATTTATGAGTGATCGATGAACTAAAATGCTTTAATGGGATTATTTGGTGGTTATTTTCATTTCTTCCTCCAACATTCAGAGCTCCTGTAACATGCATACGGAGTCAGAGTTCAAGAAAACAAATCACATAACCAATATTGCCAATACCTTTTAAATATGTAACTTGAATACCTTTTAAAAATGGTTAATTACTAATTTAATGGCACTAAAGAGGAAACTTGCCTCTTATGTGAGGTCAAGCCCATAAAACTCTAATACAAACAATATTTTGGAATTTTATGATGATGTTTTTGACCCAAAGTTGTTTGCAAGGTATTTGTGTTATACTTATATTTAACACCATCAATTCCAAAGACCAAAAGTGGACATTAAGTTCCTCTTCCACATCAAAATTGACTTGGAATATTGGAAAATTGCACTTTACTAGGTTTGGTTACTACTTTCCTTCTAAATAGGGGCCACAGGTCCTTGGTTTAGGCCCTAAAGGGGAATCCAAGTAGATATGGTTTCTACTTTTGAGCAAACATGAGGATTAAAATGAATTAAAAAGTGCACGGAAAATTTCACAAACAATTAACTTGAATCTCAGTTACCCATGAGAGAGACTTGAAAAGCATGCACCTTGGGCTAATCACCTAGTGTAGACCTAAACAAAGTATATAAAAGAGAACCTTTCGGTGGAGATCCATGAGGTTATATTTATAGAATATTGTATGATGTTACACACACACACACACACAGACACAGACACACAAAGGCCTCCATTGTTCGGATTGAGCTTCAAGGAAAAGGAGGCTAAGGGAGAAGGAGCGAACTTAGATGAAAAAAGTATCCATTGTTTGGAGCTTCAGTGATTGAGTCTAATGGAGAATGAGGTAACTTAGATGATGGAGGATAGTACTGTAAGAAATGACCACATAGATGGTAATTGTTTATCTCTCCATATTTAATATAAATTGATTTGCTTCCCCCCCAAATACATTTATCACATTATTTTTATTGAAGTAATTCATTTTCTTAGTTTTTTATGCATTATAAAATTTAGTATATATCATTGGAATGAGGAAGGTTGTTGTTTTGTGTAAGTGGAGGTGCATTTGAAGAAGCTTAGGAGTAGTGAACTAGAATCCAAGGATCAATGCTCAATGAGCACACCGAACAAGCTTCATATTAAAGTTACTCTTTCTTCTCCCTTACAGACCTTGTTTTTATGATGATGCATGATAAATTCTAGGGAAATTTGTTATAGTTAAATTATATCTCTGTCGGTGAGCCTCACCTACTCACCAGGGATGGTGCACTTTTCTTTCTAGAAGTGTGGAAATTTCCCTCACAACAGAATTGACAATTCCACTATAGAAGGAATTCTTAGAATATATTCTTGCAGAACGAGTTTTTTTTTTTGCTTGATTAATCAATATTTAAAATCCTTCTTTCAGTTGTTCTTACATCTATGCTTAGTTGGAGAAAATTTGAGGTGAATTTGAGAATTTGAAGCAATTTTCTTAAACTTGAATTATTTGTCTCATTTTCCTCTCTAGTAGTAGAAAATGGTCAATCTTATCAACCTAAAAGTGGTGACCAAGCTTGCTTGGTCTCCCTTTTTTGGCAAACACGAGTGACTACAGGTGCAAAAGGGCATCTTTTATGTTCAATTTTTTCTTTTTTCATTTGCACGTTTGATTTGCATGTTTGATTTGGATGTAGATTTAACTCTCATAAGTAGTTAGAAACCTTATTTCAATGCTTGAATGTTAAACACCTTGAAATATTAGGTTGCATTGAGTTATTGATCAAAATTCCTTGTTTTTTTGTAGCATGCATGAATTATATCTTTTTGTAGAAAAACCGCATACTATTAAATTGAAGCATCTTGTTTGAAAACCTTTGTGACTCTTTGCATGCATATCAATTTGATAAACATAAGAAAAAAGACACATTTTTACTATATCAAATATATTTTTAGTTATTACCAAAGGGAATAAAGGTTGTGTAGTGATTGCGTGGTGTGTTTTGTTTTACCACTTTGAAAGACTTTTGGATTATATTTTGGAAAGACTGTTACAATTTTTTTTTCATTTTACAAAACTTGTTTTGGTTGAACCTTGTAGTACCTCTCTTTGTTATTGCTTTCACTTTAAAAGCAAACTTATAAGATTGCAGGCATTGCATATTTTTAATTATTTATTTATCAATTACAAATATGATTAGGTGCATCGAAGTTTTACATGATTTATTTCATGTTGGTTGAAGGAACAAAGAACGTCTCTTCTCTCCCATATATTGGAGACTATTCATTGAAAGGAACAATTTGGGATTTCTATTTCCATATGCCATTATTTGATTTGTCACATTGAGTCAATAAGATCATAAAATATTTCACCCCATACCTTTTGAGACAAAACAATTCTTATACCAAAATCCTGTCACCATCATGTGATAAGACTCTTGACATACCTACTTGCCTTGAATCCCATCTCTTGGAGTGAAAACCCATGCTAATTATCAATCTTTCATGAAAATTCCTAGCACCGTGCTTTACCTGTTGTCCAGGAGCGGTACCTTGTTCGCACCACCTATCCCTTGTTGTCCACAAGTGGTGCCACCACTTATGACCCTTAGTCCATAAGCGTTTCTTACCAGAATCGCTCTGTCATTGAAGGAGAAATGCGGTACCCTGGGTAAAAAGGGAAAAAGAGAAGTTTCTCGAGGCTTCTAGATGATAAGACTCGTTTCGTCCCTTATCCCTATCATTGTGGGTCAGTTGAGCTTGAGATCCCTTATCCTAGGATCCTAGAGGCCACCTCATCCACTAATCTCTTAACAACCCCTATCCATTGAGCCTTATAAATACAAGCTCATATCTGTGGTTGAGGGGGGAACTCTTAAGGTATTGTTATGCTGTTGGATTGATTACTTGGCCCAAGTCATTGGAGAGCATAGAGAGCTGGAGTCGGAGCTTATGGGGATGAGAGTGCTTGGTTTCATGGAGATGCATGTCAACACTAAGGCTTGGTTGTAAACTTATCCATATTTTTATCTTAATGCAAGTTGATTTTTGTCCCACATTATTGTTGTTGTTCGATTTCACATGTATGTTGCTAGATTCCTTAGTCACTAACATGGATCAGTAGATTATATTTTGGCAGTTTCAATGTGTTTGCTTGTTTAAGCTTATTGCAGGTACACAGGGTTACTATCGAAGCATCACATTCTAGGTTTCTATGGCATCTAGGGAGAGTCTTCAACCTCTATCGTTCATTTGTTCTGGATCTGAACCATTCAGACCAGTGGAACACCTTACTGTCCGTAGGAGGTGAAATATTCCAGCTAACAAATCTGGTGACTCCACTGGGGAATAGATATATGCACCAGTTGTTCTGATCTTCCTTAGTCTTCAACTCTTGTCTGAATCCAGGCTCTTTCTCCAACTCTCTTCAGTCAGATTTTCTTTCTGACTTAGTCCTTTTGGGTTTGAAACTTCCAGATCTGTTCAGATCTGAGTCATTTCGATCTTTTATGCTCTGTTTCCATACTCAATCTAGTAGTTTTTTTCCTTGATCTAGTCCTTTTATGACTTGATCTATAGTTCTCTTTGTGTTTTGGTCTTCTATAGGGAACTACGCCTATGTAGTGTACGAGGAGTGGTGCCACCGCCTATCACCCGTTGGCTAGTAGAGGTGTTGGGATAGAACCGCCCTGTCAACACCGAAGAAGTGTGGTGCTAGGTAGGCATTGTTAGTTTTTCAACATTTAAGCTAGCATTATGTTAAGATCTTTTCACTGAGAGAATAACAAGCATAGCAATCACATAAGCACATCACAAGAAACAAGAGACACAAATATTTTTAGGAGGGGAAACCATAAATGGAGAAAACCCCTCAACTTCCTCTAAGATAGTATCACCACAAGATGTGATCCCAAAACAGTAATATGACCTCCCAACACAATAGCAGCCTTCTGTCTTCTGTCAAGCCCAAGAATTTCCTTCTCCAAAAGTGCGCCACACTTGAGAGAGCAAGTGATGTAATTCACAAGTGATAAATAGAGAGACTCTCACTCTCTATTTATATTCTTCCGTTGACTTGAAGTGCACTCAACCATGTAGGCTTAACTTACAATTACTTAATCGAGCCTACACCTTAATTAGTGTATAATAACCCAAGTGCCCCGAAACTGTGGGGACTTACCTAATGACTTGAAAAGACTTGTTTACATTAATAATCCTCCCGATCGGAACATCGGGGCATAACCACATGAATCAAATACATAATAGAAACATCCCGGAATAAACATCAGGTAACAATACATGAGATACATAGAAGAATACATTCCGAAGTTACATATACATCAACACTCCCTCTTAACTAGGAAGGTATTCTTTCGACACAATTTTTCAGCACTGGTCTTCTTCTCTGCATCAACTGGATCATCTTCATCTTTGAGTCATCTTCGTCTTCAAGTCATATTCATCTTCAAGTCATCTGGATCTGGATCACCTCTCAATCTGGATCAACACAAATGGCATCACTGGATCTAGATCATCACTCGATCTGGATCATCATCACTGCTGGATCTGGATCATCACTCGATCTGGATCATCATCTCTGGATTGGATCTGGATCATCACTCGAACTGGATCATCACTGCTGAATTTGGATCATCACTCGATCTGGATCTCTCGGAGTCATCATAACTGGATCTGGATCATAGCTCGATCTGGATCTCCACTGGTCATCATCATAGGTATACTATCTCGTCATAGGAAGTTCTACAGAGCCAGCCCTTTTTCATGCTGGATGTAGGCCTACTCCTCATGTAGGTCTTCGCCCAGCACTTACATCTGACCTACTCGTCAGAAAGGCACGCCCAACACTCACATCTAACCTACTCGTCAGAAAGGCCCAGCACTTACGTCTGATCAACACATGATGCGAATATTGGCTCAATCACCTCTATCTGATCAACACATGATGCCAAGATAGATACTGCACTTACGTCTGATCAACACATGATGCGAAGACTGGCACAACACTTACGTCTGATCAACGCATGATGCGAAGACTGGCTCAATCACCTCTATTTGATCAACACATGATGCCAAGATAGATACTGCACTTACGTCTGATCAACACATGATGCGAAGACTGGCACGGCACTTACGTCTGATCAACACATGATGTGAAGACTGGCTCAATCACCTCTATCTGATCAACACATGTTGCCAAGATAGATACTGCACTTACGTCTGATCAACACATGATGCGAAGATTAGCACAGCACTTACGTCTGATCAACACATGATGCGAAGACTGGCTCAGCACTTACATCCACCCAGACAGGAACACATCCTATCACAGTGATGGAAGGGCATGCACTCACATCTGATCTTGTAGTAAACTACAATCACATCAGAATGGCCCCCAGTCCTTCTCGACTGAGCTACCTAGTAACTGACCAGGAGCCTCCATTCTCCTCGAGAATGGCAGTTGCCCTTACATCCGACCTGCTCGTCAGAATGGCCAACACTCACATCTGACATGGAAGGAACTAAATCCTTTAGCCATGAACAGAATGGTTCAGCCCTTACATCTGATCAAGTGGGAACACATCCCTCTATCACATCAGAATGGCTACTCATATTTTACACTGAGTCTTCCTGGTAACTGACCAGGTGCCTCCATTCCTAGAATGGAAATTTCCCTTACATCTGTCCTACTCGACAGAATGGCCAGCACTTATATCTGACATGCAAGGGAGCAACCCTCTCACCATGACAGAATGGCTCAGCCCTTACATCTAACCATGGAAGGAACCAATCCTCTCACCATGTCAGAATGGCTATGGATCTCAGCACTCATATCAGTCATGGAAGGAACCAATCCTCTCACCATGTCAGAATGGCTATGGATCTCAGCACTCATATCAGTCATGGAAGGAACCAATCCTCTCACCATGACGGAATGGCTCAGCCCTTACATCTGACCTGCTCATCAGAATGGATTTGGGACTCATCACTGTCTCTGGGAGGAAGCCTCGATATGGAGAACACCAAGTCTCTCTCTGAAGTACTCGAACTTCAGCCTAGCCAATGGCTTCGTCAATACATCAGCTATCTGTTCCTCTGTCGCAACATACAGGAGCTTCACTGCTCCTCTCTACACCATATCCCTGATATAGTGATACTTGATCTCGATATGCTTCGACTTGTCATGGAACACTGGATTCTCTGACAACTTCATGCAACTCTGGTTGTCACAGTGTATACAAGTAGCATCTAACTGGAGATCAAATATATCAGACAGTAGCTTCCACAGCCATACTGCCTCACAACTAGCTAAACAAGCTGCGACATACTCTGCTTCAGCTGTACTTAGTGCCACACAGGATTACTTCCTGCTAAACCAAGAGATCACACCTGATCCCATACTGAAGCAACATCCCAAAGTACTCTTCCTGTCGATGGCACTGCCTGC
>LPNX010771304.1:763926-801210 GCA_001517045.1 Pseudotsuga menziesii
CAAGAGCTAAGTTCTTCATATTCCTCATTGCTTGAGGGATATTCTTTGGATGGAAATAGCTTGATCTTCAATTGCTCCCATCTTCTCTTCTCTTCTTATGATTCGAGCTTCTTCTTCCTCACGGAGTCTTCTGAAAGTAATCACTTCCTTCTAGAACACATTCCTTGAATGAATGAATTCTATGATCCTGGGAGGCCATTCGAGGTGGCCATCACCACTTTTGCATTCTTCACTTTTTCTTTTAACGCTTCAAGTTGTTCTTTGATTTGAGAGACTCTTATGACTGCATGGTCTCTGCATTCTAGATCTTCACATTCTTCAACTGGATTCTTTAGGTCATATTCTGATTTTGTTCTTCCCTTCAAATAGCTTGAGATTTAGGAAGACTTTCAACAGCTTTTCTTGCAATAGGTAGTGCTCTGTAATGCACATGTGCAAGCCTTCTATGTCAAAGCTCATTTGGCTCTACTGTGTCATGGATCAAGGCTTGTTCTGGATATCCCTTCAATTTATACAAGCCTCCTTCTTGTTCTCCAATCACTACCGCATCATCGATAGTATTTCCTTTTGGCCACATGATGATTTGACCATCTATGAATGCAACCTGCATTTCAGAGTCTAGCTTGTATGAAGATTCCTCACTACCTTTTATTGGATATTGGTAGTCATCTACAAGTTTCACCTTGTGAGGTGATTCATGTTCTGATAGTCTTACAAAGGATTCCTTGAATCCCATCATATGTTTGGAAGCCCCACTGTCTATAAGCCAATCATCACTTCCATGAGTAATGTTACCTATGAGAGCTGATATTAGAACATATTCATCCTTTCTTGAATAATATTCACTTTCATATCTGGATCTCTTTCTGGATGGTTCATCATCCTCTGCAACATGAGCATGATGTCTTCTTTGGCCTCATCTCCCTCTGAAACTGGAACCTCCATACTCATGTAGGTGTCCAATCCATTTTCTTCAGAGAGATCATATACTTCCAGGTTTGGAAGTTGTCAACTTCCACAAGCTTTTAACTAAGCTGATGTGATATATCACATTGAAATGAGAACCTCAAATGGAAATAGCAAAGGATTAGATCTTACCGATTTGAGGTGTCCGTCCTTGTCCCGGAGTTCATTGATCTAGGGTTTGTCACAGAAAACCTAATTTTCAAAAATTGGATTCTTTCAGATCTTATTGGATGAACATATATATCTCTTCAAATGGAGCTTTCCAATGTACTCCTTTTCTGAAAACAGTGGAGGGAAACTCCCGAAACAGGAAGCCCTAATTTTTTGATTTCTTCTGTAGAAATTCCTGTTACTATTTCTGTGATATCTCCGAAATTACTGATCCTATATGTCTGAAATTTATCATTGGGGTAACCTCTCATGTACTTGATCCAACACCATAGGTTTCATCAGAATTGGTTTCACCATTTGGGATTTATGATCCTTTTCCCAAGGCGACCTGATACTGGACTGTTCAGAACAACGAAGTTGTACGGAATGCCACGTGTCACTGGTTCATCTTATGAGTCTTAAATTCGGATCACAGAAATTACAGTCCGTTCCCTTTCTATAAAATCTTTAGGAACTCCATTTGGACCTCTGTATCCCAAGATATTGCATATATCCCCAGGTGTCCTGTTTATGGATGATTTCTGGAAGAGGATGGAACTCTAACTTGGAGAGATCATATCTCCCAGAATATAGCGAATCAGAGGATGAAATTTGGACACAGGATTCATAATGATTTTATCTTCAACCTCTGTAATTTTCATCTTTTGATACTTCTCCAATCTATGAATATATCAACTGTACCAAAACTTAGCAGTTTTAGTATTTAGGGTTTCTCTAGCTAGGGGTCAAACTAGGGTTTGACTTTCCCAGAGATTTACCCAACCAAATTTCTTGATCCAGGTCTCTAAAATTCGGTTTTGATGAGGAGAAAAATCCTATGCTATTCTCATTCAAAAATTCCTCTTCTGTAGAAAGCCCTAATTTCCACATCGAAACTGAAAATGCTTGAAATTGAATTCCGCATCGACAGAAAGATGCACCCTTCAATGGAGAGTCATCCTAGCATACTTTTGCTGAAAATATGTGGAGGAAGATCCACAAACTAGGAAGCCCTAGTTCCTGTAGCTGCACAATGTCTTCTTCTCAGGTTAGCTCTGATACCATGTTAGTTTTTCAACATTTAAGCTAGCATTATGTTAAGATCTTTTCACTGAGAGAATAAAAAGCACAACAATCACATAAGCACATCACAAGAAACAAGAGACACAAAGATTTTTAGGAGGGGAAACCATAAATGGAGAAAACCCCTCAGCTTCCTCTAAGATAGTATCACCACAAGATGTGATCCCAAAACAGTAATATGACCTCCCAACACAATAGCAGCCTTCTGTCTTCTGTCAAGCCCAAGAATTTCCTTCTCCAAAAGTGCGCCACACTTGAGAGAGCAAGTGATGTAATTCACAAGTGATAAATAGAGAGACTCTCACTCTCTATTTATATTCTTCCGTTGACTTGAAGTGCACTCAACCATGTAGGCTTAACTTACAATTACTTACTCAAGCCTACACCTTAATTAGTGTATAATAACCCAAGTGCCCCGAAACTGTGGGGACTTACCTAATGACTTGACAAGACTTGTTTACATTAATAATCCTCCCGATCGGAACATCGGGGCAAAACCACATGACTCAAATACATAATAGAAACATCCCGGAATAAACATCGGGTAACAATACATGAGATACATAGAAGAATACATTCCGAAGTTACATATACATCAACAGGCATCATTCCAAGGCCCTTTTTTCTCAATTTTTTTTTGTAAAAATTTGAGTTGTGTGCTGTTAGTTCTGCATTATCAGACTTATGTGACAGAATCTGATGCTTGTGGCTTCAAAATTTTATGGTTTAAGATTGATTTGATTGGGAAATTCAAAAGATAGATTAGGTTTTTTTGATTGTTCATCCGCTTCTATGCTTGTTGGTTGTGTCTGCGAAAGGATTTTTTGTTTTCTAAAAAGCTTAGGGTGTTAGTAATATCTCTTTTTGTTTATGTTATATAGACTAGAAGAAGAACGCTAGATTAGCTTCTAGGTTTCATTTCTTGTTTTCATAGTAAACTTATTTTTCCTTCCTTTAAAAAAGATTTTTTTTGACTAAGACTAGGTTATCATCATTGAGCGTTGGACATTGGTTCTCTGATTGGATTCACAAGCTTTCAGGATCTTCATGTTCTTTCGTATCTTATACATCTAGAACTATCTCAATCAAAATAAAAAAAAATGGTAGTTTTAAGTTAAATTTGCTCATGTTTTGAGAAAATTGAAAAATAGAGTGCATTTGCATATAGCGTGCTTTTTGGTTTTTCTTTTAGGAAAAGAGATTCTTCCCCTTCTCATTGCTTTCAGAAAAGAGAAATCAGTTTGGAAAAGCATTGCTTGTCTTTCATTTTGTGTTCAAGAATGTTGTGTGGAAGTCTTTTTTGGTTTTTGAAACAAAAGAAAATACTCTCTTTACCTCCCATAAGTAGGCATACTGAACGGTAAATTGAAATACTTTGCACAAGCATATTGCATGGTTTCAATTTTCTGTCAAAACATCATGCATTCACCTAACTGTCCACTTTAAAATTAACAGTAGTTCTAGGTTAAAATTTATGTAGCAATTGGAGTGATAGGTTAGAGACGTGTTCGGGCATCGTTAAGTGTAGGAGTTGTCGTTATTTGTCCGTATTACATCCCAGGACTTGCACGGTTCTTCCATGTACCGTCGATATATCGAATGGCCTTTCATGTACCCTTGAGGTATATAGAAAGGTACTTCATTTACTAGATTGTATATCAGAAGGCCCCTTGTGTACAGTTATGCATTAGACAGCACTACTACCGATTCGAGCTCCCACGTACCTTGAGTATATCGGGAGACCCCACTAGGATACCTTATCCATATGAGAAAATCCCTTTGGCCATCTTGCTTGCAGCCATACACCAAAAACAACATTCGAGGACATTACTACACACGTACCCTTGAGGTATATCGCGAGTGGCACCTTCTTGACAATCTTGGTGAGAGACCTGACTTTTTGAACCTCTCCTATCATTTTAAGTGTGCTTGTTTTGACCTATAGCTTGTGTAGGGAAATTTTTTGGTGTGTTTTCTAGATTTTCAGAACCTTGGTTAGATAGGAACTGTACAAATTGGCTGAGTTAAGACAGTCTAGAAGAGTACGGGGCTTGCCACCCGATTTTATTCCTGGTTCAGGAGAAAATCCAATGGAAGCTATTGACCAAGGAGCTGCTACTACCTCCCAATTGGGAGATAATGTGGTTGTAGAAAGTGGAGTACCATATTCTTCACACTCACCTCCCTTGGTCCAACAACCTTCTCATAGAAATACCTCGTTCCATTCTCCCACGGAAGGTCATGTTGATGATACAACCCGTTCGGATTATGGTCCCAATGCTCCATTTTGGGATACCTCGATAGGACATGCCATCGCCTAATTTGGCACCCGTTTAAACTCTTCTGAAGATGAAGAAGAACGTAGGAAATACCCTGCTGCCATTCTCTGTGCATAGGAGATTGATAAGCAAATAGATGAACTATTAGGACCAACACCATCACGTTCCACATCTGTTCCTGTAGGATATTGTTCACTTGCCGATTCTATGAGACCCATTGAACTGATTATAGATCGTGCAGTAACACCACATAACCTAGGTCAAATTACCACCCCTATCACCTCTCATGCTATGTTTGTTCCTAATCCTCCCAGGTCTTTTTCACCTGGGGCCCAACCATCAGTTCCCATTTCGTTAGTACCTTCTAGTGCCGGGGGGAAACCCCCGACACGACCTATGTTATCTGGCACCGAAATTGTACCTATTCAAGGGTAGAACTCTAACATAGAACAATATATAGTTTATGTCCCTCCCACCCATACTAATGTGGTTAATCCCCCATCCAGTTCAGGTCAGCCCATGGGGGCACAACCTGTAACCGTTCAAACTCGTGGAGGTTATGGTTATCAAATACCTGTAGGTAATCATCCACCTAATCCTACAGGAATGCCTTATGCTAGAATTCCATACCCTAGTAACACTTTTATTCCATGGGGGAAACCCAATTGGTCTTACATGCTAGCTATGGGAGGGATACCTATACATACTGTGGGAGGTACCGGAGGACCGCCTTATGGAGGTCCTCCCCCTGGGGGGCCTAATGGTCCTGGAGGATCTGGAAACTCTCCTCCTTTGGTTCCTAGTGGTCCTGGTGGTCCTGGGGGGCCCGGTGGCTTTCCTTCTTATGGCTCTGGAGGGTCTGGTGGCCCTCCTCCTAATGGTTCCGGAGGCTCTGGAGGTTTACCTCCTGGTGGCTCTGGAGGGTCTGGTGGTGTACCTCCTAGTGGTCCTGGTGGTCCTAGTGGTCCTGGTGGCCCTGGTGGTACTCGGCTTGGAGGCCCTAGCGGCCCTAGTGGTCCTGATCTTGGAAATCAACCCCCCGTGGGTGGATTTTCTAGTAGTTCTTTGTCACAGCAACCTATTTTTCAGTCAACTTATGGTCCTACTGGTAATTATATGCCATATTAATATTACCAGTATGTGTAAACCAACCAATAGTTACCTTTCCTAGCAAATTTGGACTTACCTGACTTATCCAAGTTGATTAATGACCCCATTCGACACAATCCCTCGTGGCCTCCCATTCCGATAAAGTTACCATCGGATATCCCGAAATTGTATGGGAAACAGGGAGATGATTCGAAGAACCATGTTATGACATTCCATTTGTGGTGTTCTTCAAATTCCCTCATGGATGACTCCGTTCGGTTACGACTCTTTCAGCGAACTTTGATTGGTATAGCCGCGAAGTGGTACATTGAACTCCCACAACATTCGTTTGTGGATTTTGGCTCGTTGGCAACCATGTTTCTTACACACTTTCAGCTCCCTATTCATTATGAAAGTGCGTTTTACCATATTTTATCTTCTCCATGATAAAACACCTCCAGCCACATATCCGATCATATTCATGAGTGGAGAATGTGGAGAAGGCTTATTAAGGAACCTATCCTGGATCAGTTATTAGCTGATTGGTTCACTAAATCCTTGTTTCCTCCTATTGCCTCAGATGTGGCTATGGGCGGTGTTGTTACTGAAGAGAAAGCTATTAGTTGGGCTCAGTACCTAGACTTGGTTTATTCCTAGTCTGGAACTCTTTATGACCTGATTCCTCAAGCTCCTCGCCCTAGCACCGATCCTGCCAAGCCACCAGAAAAAGTACCTATTGATGGGATTGTTGGTTCAATCCAGTCCCCATCAGTAGCGAAAATTGCCAAGCAACCCCAAACTACCACCCCTAATCCTTCGACTCCTAATGTTTTCGCCGAGGTCAATTCCATTCAAAGTACTCAAACCTCGGGTAATAATAAAAAGAAAGGTAAAAATAGAAATAAAAAACCTGGTAACCAACAGGAGACTCCAAGACCAACCAACACCGATAACGACAAAGGGAAAAGGAAGAGAAAATATCCCTATCTGCTATGCAGAGGTGACCATTTTTCAAAGGAGTGTCCTCGTCGGGATGAAATCTTCCAGTTTCTGACGTTCAATCCCACACCTGCAGTACTTATGGATCCTTTCCCCTCTCAACAACAACTGATAGACCACATGTGTAATTAGAGTAATTCTAGTTCGTTAGAGGAAAATCGTATGATGTCCTCAGATACCATCAATCTGCAAACTCGAAGTCAGAATTATGACAAACCCGCAGATAAGAAAGAATATCATTCTTCTTCATGGAAAGCTCCCTCTACTAGTTCTCTGAAATCCTCGTCTACTGTCCCCTTATCTATCGAGAAACCTACTCTCGACATGGTTTTACACCCCCCTAAGAGTACTCTTCAAAAGGCTGTCTTTAATCCCAATGCCTAAGCTGCTCAATTTTATAATTTGGTTGAAGATATCGGTTAGGCACCTTGTGCGATGTCTACCTTAGAGGTACTCCAAAGTTTCCCTACACAATGCAAAAACTTGTTGATAGCATTAGGAGCTTTAGACCCAGATAATACTAACTTGATTCATTTCAATGTTTAGAACTATAATCCTAGATTACTGCATAAACTTGCTTTTCAGATCATTATGAAAGTAGTGGGAAATAAAGTTTTTCGAACGGTAGTAGATGAAGGAGCTTCGACCTCGGTGTTGTCTTTGACTTGTTGGAAGGCTCTTGGCTCTCCCGAGCTTGTAACATCACCTATGACCCTCAAGGCATTTGATGGACAGGGTTTCCAACCCCATGGTCTCTTATCAGCCCTAGCGGTCGATTTGTGGGGAAAAACCATTTCCATTCAAGTAGATGTGGTAGATGCCCCTTTAGATTATAACCTCCTTCTAGGAAGAAATTGGTTCTATGCCATGACTTCTGTCGCCTCAACAGTATTCTGAACAGTCCAATTTCCACATCTAGGGAGCATTGTTACTATTGATCAGCTTGATTTCTGTATGCCGGATGTTACTACCTCCATGGCTAATAACATCCCCATGTTATGTCAGTCCCCTCCTCCTTACCAGTCGATTGGGGTAGTCATGTTGAAGGATTCATCCCTTATGGGGATTTTTCCATCCACTCCTCCTAGCACGGATACCGCGACAGTCCATATGATCACCTCATTTGATTATGAGCCTAAGGGTAAACATGTTGTTGAGTCCACCTCATTGAGTCCACATGAAGCTATGTATGACACCATTCAAACCTTTTTCGATGATCACACTAATGACCTTCATCTAGTGGCTTCAGATCCTTACCATTTACCGTACTGGTTAGAGCCTTCTCTTCCTGTTGTAGATTATCTCTTTGATACTTTTCCTTCCAATGAGTCCATTATGGATATCATGAATATAGATGACCCCATTTGGGAGGATCACCATCATAGATCCATGTTCCTCCCCAACACCAGTTCAGTTAGCCACGATTTTGCATCCTTGTTTCCGACTAATATTGTCAACGTACCCCAAAGTCCTATATTGTTGCAATATACAGATTCTAAAGGAAACCTTTGCAAATTTACTCAGATGAACCCGATTGACATATCATCCACACCTGATACTGTCGAGCATGTTCATGTTGGGCAGAACTGCTCAGCAGATGATTCTAAAGCATACAAGGCACTTTTTAAAGAATTATGTGATATTTTTTCCTAGTCCTATGAAGAGATGCCGGGGATTGGCCCATCCATTGTGGTCCATGAGATTAAAACCTATCCCATGGCTAAAATTGTCAGGCAAAAACTAAGGCAAGTCCATCCTCGAAAGGTCGCAGCTATTAAAGCTGAAATTGAGAAACTTCTCAAAGCTGGGTTTATTTATCCTGTACCCCTGACGTAATGGGTATCGAACATTGTCCCTGTCAATAAAAATCCGTTCACCATTAGAGTCTGTATCGACTTTATGGATTTAAACAAAGCTTGTCCCAAGGATAACTTTCCTACCCCGCATATCGATTAGATTATCGACAACTATGCTAGAAGTGTCATCTTTTCATTCATGGATGGCTTCTCTAGCTATAATTAGATTGAGATATTACCCTCCAATCATCATAAGACAACATTCATTTTCCCATGGGGAACATTTGCATATAAGAAGTTACCTTTTGGCTTGAAAAATGCTGGAGCCACGTTCCAGCGTGTGATGTCCTATGCGTTTCACAACATTAAACATATTGTTGAACTGTACCTTGACGAACTCCCTGCTCATTCGCAGTGACGGGAGGACCACCCTGGTCATCTTAGAGACATATTCCTGAGATGTTGTCATTATAATATACGACTCAATCCACATAAATGTGTTTTTTGCGTTGAGACGGGACGTCTGGTAGGCTTTATGGTATCCAAAGATGGCATCCAGATCGATCCTTTGAATATTGCCACTATTTTAGATATACCAGCCCCATCTAACCTCCTTGAACTCCAAACTTTGCAAGGGAAGGCAAACTTTCTCCGCCGTTTCGTGTGCAATTTCACAGAGAAAATGCACGGTTATATGCGTCTCCTCAAGAAGAACACTCCATTATTCTAGGATGACCAGGCCCAATGCGCCTTTGATAATCTTAAGCATGCTCTGACTCATTCACCCATGATACACCCCCCAGATTATTCAAAGGAGTTTCTCTTGTACATTTTTGCCTCCGCTACTACCATTGCCATGGTTTTAGTGCAGGACAATCTCCACAGTCAGGAGCATGTGATTTATTACACCAATAATAATCTTATGTATTTTGAAACTCATTCTTCACGTGTGGAAAAGTTAGCATTGGCCACGGTCATTGCTGTACAAAATTTTTGTCACTAAATTCTTCTCCGCACTACCACCGTATTGGTAGACCAGAACCCAATGTATTACATCCTAAACTGTCAGGTGCTCAGGGGAAAGTACTCTCGTTGGATATTCATCCTTCAGGAGTTTGATCTGGAGTTTGCCAAATCCACATCAAAGAAATTCTTGGTCTTTACTGAGCTTATGTGTGATCTTCCCTGTGCTTTGACGGAATCTGAGCCTAGTGATTCATCTTCGGATGAATTCCTATTATTGATTAGCACTATTGATCATTGGTATGGATATTTGCTTATTTATCTCCAAACACAATGATTTTAGCTGCATTTATCCCTCGATGATCACCGCCGTATCGGTCACCATGCGAAATACTATCTCATCCTGAATGATTCCTTGTATAGACATGGGATTGACTCTATTCTCTGGTGATGCCTCACCCATGAGGAGGTTGAACATTTGTTGAATGATTGCCACTTTGGAGCATGTGACGGTCATTTATCTGGGATGGCTATAGCCTAGAAAATCCTTTGCACTGGCTATTTCTGGCCTTCTGTCTTCAAAGAATGTCATGAGGCTATTCAAAAATGCCCACCTTGTCAACACATTTATCCTAAAAAGCGTACCCATCCTGCTCCGCTTCAACCCATCATTGCTGTTGGCCCATTCACCAAATGGGGGATTGACTTCATGCATTGTAAGCCTACCTTAGCCGAGGGGCATGGTTACACCATCATAGCCATTGATTATTCACAAAATGGGCTGAAGTCATGCCTACATATGCAGAAGATGGTAAGACTCCCGCTCTCTTCTTGTTCAATCATATCATAGCTAGATTTGAAGTTCCGCAGTCCATCGTTACTGATCACGGATCTCATTTCCGTAATCAAATGATGGAAGAACTAAGTGCCAAGCTAGGTTTTCACCATGAAAACTCTATGCCATATTATCCACAAGCTAATGGTCAGGTAGAGGCCATTAACAAAGTTTTGAAAACTATGCTTCGTTGGATGGTTGGAGATCATAAATCCAACTGGAACCACGTTCTTTTCTCCGCTCTTTGGGCTTATCAAACTTCTATGAAAACAGCCACTGGTTTCACACCATTCCAGCTTGTCTATGGACTCGAAGATGTCTTACCGATCCAATGTCATATTTCATCCTTACAACTTGTCGTCGAACTTCTCTTAGACACTTCCACAGAGGAAGAAATATTTTTGTACTTGAGTAACCTTGACAAGACTCAAAGATATGCTGCCTTGGCTAATGAGGCACATAAGAAATGCATCAAGGCACAGTATGATAAATCCATCCAACCTTGTGTTTTTAATGAGGGTGACCTAGTATTGACTTATGACCAGAGATATGACAAACTAGGGAAGGGTAAGTTCAAGTCCATGTGGTATGGACCTTTTGTTATTTCTAAGGTGTTAGAGAAAGGAGCTTACGAGCTCATTGATTATGATGGAATCCCTTTGGGGCAACCTTGCAATGGGTTGTACCTGAAAAAGGTACTATGCCTAGGTCTTTATTGGATAGTATCTTTTATATATGTATATTGATTGAATTTCAGTGTGATTTTAGTATTTTCAAGATGGTTTTGAGCTTAGTGTCTACATCTATTTATACCATGTTTTGGTCATGCAGATGGCTTTCTACGGCTTCGCTGATAGTGCTTGCTGCCACAACTTGAATCTCGCCTCAACTGCTTGGGTCCTCTATTCCCTAGCTGAAGATTTGGTCAATTCAGGAGTGGTTTGTATAGGTCCCGCTACTAATAACATCACCGAGTAAGAATCTGTAATCGGTCTTGTAACTGAAGATGCCTCCCAATATGTTCGTGATCTAGTAGTCTTGATGGACTCACAACTCATGGTTTTCCATTTAAACCATGTTTACACCATTAGAAACCCGATGCTCCTCCGCCTCTTCCGGAGAGCACGTTTGCTAGAAAGATCATTTGAAACCATTACTTATAGGCATATCCCTAGGGAACATAATGTAGTTGCTAACTCATTAGCTAATTACATCCTAGATTGGCATATTTCCCATTCATGACGTCAAAATCAAACATGGTACATTATAAATAAACATTCAAAGACACATAAAACTCATAGAAAATGTATTTTCCATTTGAAACATATAAACACCATGTAAAAGTCTGTATATATATATATATATATATATATACAAAAAAGTTTACAAAAAATAGGTCCCGAGACCTCATTTGAAGCATGCAGGCTTTCAAGCAAAATCATCACACAAAATCCTGAAGCTGTCAGCTTTCAGTACATCTCTCATACACTAGTGGTGCTCATGTTAGCACATCACTACTCAAGCTACTCTACGTAGCAGCCTACTAAATCGACCCGGTACTCCCACTGTGGATCTTTGATATCTCATCAGGAGGTCATCGATGTTAGCATCTGGGATATCCAAGGTCAACCTCTCCAAGTTTTCTTCTAGCTCCCCAGTGACATCATCACCCCATGGTATGAAATGGGCTCCATCTCTCCTATCCAATGGAGATGCTCCTCCAGGTCGCACTACTCCAACATTTGCATGAGAATATACAGGTCTCATTACTTAGCATAAAAATATAAAACATTAAAAAAACATAAAAACATTTCATCCATTTTAGTGTTTCTTTCTTCTTACCGATGTCACCCCACTATCCACTAGGTGGGAGTGGTAGGTCAGGATCTCTGGTGAAGTCCATACCTGTGTAAGCATAATCCTCAACCATGAGGATCTAATCTCAGAGCCATTTGAAGAACGGATCACTAAAATTCACCCTTCCCCTACCTGCTCCTGTGCAAGCCATGACCTGGACCCACCTCAGCATACAGGGGTCCCGTGCTCTCAGACTCTGGAAGACCACCTGAGGTCTCATCTGTGCAACCCGCTTGAAGAAGAAGCATGCTAAAACAAAACCAAATCCAAACTGCTTTAGTTCTCCCTGTCGACACTTAGTTAGCTGATCTTTGAAGATTGGAAGCATGGCTTCCGCCTAGTTGAATACCATGGGTGCCATGGCCTCTATGTCGTACAACATGTGTGCCCTAGAAGCCTGGTGCACAGCCTGAATCCCGGCCACCCTTTGCATAGTAAACATGACGGTATGTAGGGGCCTATCCGTCACTGCTCTGATGGGGATCTTCTTCTCCGATGTACCCGTCCCTGGATCACAGTGACGATCTATAAACTCTCGAGTGGTAGTATCCCCTCCACGGGAACCTGTCAGTGAGATGGGGGAACCCCGTCTTGAGAGGCCAATCAAGAAGTAGATGTCCTCTACTTCCACTGTAAGAATATGGCCCCCCACCTCGAAGTACTACTACTATGGATTCCACATCTCCCGTATATGTTCTAGTAACCGCTCATGTGACACCGTGCTTTGGGTCCGGAAGAAATTCAGGAGCCTAAAGTCTCGTAATATGGAAATACAACCTGCATTTCTCTCAGCAAAAGCATCCACATTTTCATGTGTTCTTTCTTTCCATATCACCATGTTTTGTGCAACCCAGACTTGCCAAAAACAATAATGGCATGCATTAGAATCATCCCTAATCATTAAAAATCAAAGGAATGACTTTATATTTCCCATGCTATTAGTTTAATTTCTCCACGGTCGGCACCGCCTATGCACCGTTGGAGATAGGCGGTGGCACCACCTATCTGCTATGTTATAGGCATGGTTCTCGGGTGGTACCGCATATCCCACAAGGGGTAGCCGCGATGCCCACTTTAAGGTTTTAGGGCTTGCCATATGAGCCCAAAACCCCACCAAAATTGAAAATAAACATTATGAAAGGAAATAATAGGGTGTTAGCTGTTACTTGCAACTGACGATGCTAAAAACAAATGGTGGAAACTCCCGGTATCAACTGCTGAAGATCTGGCTAAGAAAATGCTCCAAGTGCTCTCTGCTATAGGTAAATAGTGAAATGATTTGATTTTTACTATTTACATGACTTATATAGGCATTTTTGGGTCTGACATATTATAGTTTTGATATAAAATCATGTTTTAGTCAAAGTTTGTCTGTCATAATCCATTAATGCTAATTATAAATGCATTTAACACTTGTTTCTGAGTCGATTGCAGTATAAGAGAACTATAGTAAGAAGCTTTGAAATTTGTTTATGGCTTTTTCACACTTTCATAGAACAGAAAAGGTCGATGAGCGCTCATTACGACACTTTAGTCATGCTCTTTAAAAACCTAGTATCAAAGGTTCGAGTTCATTTTAGTTTCTTTCCAGGCTCGCAAAAAATTGACATTGCGTAAAGAAGCGTTATGGAGTCTTCTTTTCACCTCTTTTTCAGGCTCCTTAAACATGAAAAGGTTGTCGAGTCCGTTTTTGATTCTTTCCAGGCTCATAAAATATGACATTGTGTAAAGAAACCTCATGGAGTTCTCTTTAATCTATTTTCAGGCTCCTTAGATACGAAAAGATTGTTGAGTGATCTTGTCTTCTTCACGCTCGTTAAAGTATTTGAAGAGTCGTTCGTCCGACGGTAAGTTATCTCTTTCTCGGTTCGGATAGGACTACTTACGAAAAAGAAACACTCCATCCAATCATGACTGGAAGAGTTCTCTAAGGTATGATTTTACACTTTTTCGGGCCTTAGAGACTAAATCATATGAAAAAGGACCCCTTTTGGAGTCGTCTTTCGTATTCGTTCAGACTCTCTAAACATGAACGATACCAAGTTTTGTTTCAGTGGGCTCGTTAAATTAAACATTGAGAGACCAGTTTTGGGAATGAACCCCTCCTCTCTCAGGTTCGTAAAACATATGAGTCTATGTCAAAACCCCAAATTTTCACAAAAAATTAAAATTTTGAAATAGTATAAAATGCTGAGACTGCAATTTACTGACAGCTAACAGTTAGCCATAAAAGAAACAGTTAATAGATTAGTTTGCATAAAATCAATTATGTTAACTTAGCAGTTTTCTTATTAACACAATCTTAAGTTTATGTTACTGATCCAGATGGAGATCAGTGGCTGCCCACCTATTCCACTGGCTCAAAACAATTGTCCATTGTGGCAGTTTCCTAGTTATTTTTCTATAGTTTTTCGAGTCCTAAACTTTCGGGGCCGTTTTGAGGCCCTAAACGATGTTTTTTGGAGATTTGGAGCCAAATCATTGCCATTGGCATGAATTTGGCCGAACAAAAGTTGTAAAGCTTATATATACCTTTCCAACGAGCTATCAAACGCCCAAATCAGAGATCGCATGCAAAAGTTACGACCCCGGGAAGTTGACTGTTCAACTTACCACCTTGAAGCCACAAACTTTATGATGGTTCATCTTCTAGGGTTACGTTTTGGACTTTTGGGGTTCTCACCTCATTCTTATTCTAAATAGGCCCCTTTGGCCTCATTTTGTATTCATCTTGGCACAGATGAGCATAGCAGCCACATCTCTTCTCAGAGATAGCTACCACCATTCTAGCAATTGTATTACAGTTTGTTCTATTTCCGCCATTTAATAGAATATGTGTTTACTGTATCTCTGTTATCTTTGCAAAATGTATGTGATTATGATTCTATATATGTTCTTTCATTTCATTCACACATAAATCCGGATCAGTGGTATCAAAGCAATCTGCTCTTTGATTGTTTCTCGGTGCATGTCTCCGACGAGGTCCGAGTATAGAGAGTTTGGTCTCGAACTAGTTTCACTTGATCATTCTCACTGTCCCAAACGACCTCCCATGGCGGAAGAAAAGAGAGATGATGGAGCAGGAGATCCTATCAAGTCACTACTTGAGGAAGCCCTTGAGCGACAGAGGAACGAGATGATGGATAGTTTCATGCAAATCCTTCTACGAATGCCGACAGCACCAAGTGCATCTTCAAGAAGTAGTCAGTTCGGGGATACAACTCCCTTTAAGGTACAAGTTAGCTTTGATATTCCTGTATTTGAAGGAAATATTGATGCAGATGCCATGGATAATTGGTTGAATGTTCTAGAATGGTATTTCTCTGTCCACAATTTTTTCGACAGAGAAAAGATCACCTTTGCACTCCTTAAGGCAGTCCCCCATGTCCAAAATTGGTGGGGTACTTATTGTGAGCAAAAATCATTAGATGAGTCTGGAATGTTTGAAACAAATCCCACTTGGGCCTCTTTCATAGATGTCGTCATGGAACAATATTACCCCGTGGGAAACTATGATGACCAGTACACAAAATGGACCATTCTGTGTCAAGAAAGGGACCAGACGATGTCGGAGTACACCAACAAATTTCATACGTTGCGTACAAAGCTGAGTATCAAGGACTCTGAGTGACACCTGATTCTGAAATATCGTAGTGGTCTACATCGGTACATCCGAACTGAGATGGACTTCCTCGACATCTCTTCACTTGGATCCGCCTATCGGTATGTTGTCAAAATCGATAAGAAATTTCGACAGAAGAACAAGCGAGACTCTGGACCTACGAATCCACAGTAGAAACAAGGCAAGGGAAAGCCTGGCCCGCAGAACACAGTAAAAGAAAACAACAACCAACCACCACCACAAGCAAAGAAGGGGGATGGAAAGACAAAGAAGGACACTGGTAAGTGGTGCGAATTTCATAAAATCCCTTGGCACAACACTAATGAATGTCGCTCAAAGCAGTCATTAATGGCCGAGATCAAATCTTCAGAATCAGATCCTGATTCTGATTCCGAATCCAATGCCACAGTCGCATACAATGGGAGGTAGATCATTGATGCAGACCCCACTGCCATTGTTGCTACCGCACAGATTCAACTCGAGGATCCTGAAGAGTCAGAGGCAGAGAAGCGCCTATTCCACTCGCAGATGTGGGTGAAGGGGATGCCTCTACATTTTGTTGTTGACAACGACAACCAAAAGAACCTAATCTTAGCAGAAGTCATCAAGAGATTAGAGCTTCCGACAACACCACACCCGCAACCTTACAGCATCGGTTGGCTAAGCCAAGGATGAGGTATTTGCATTACTCAACAATGCCTCCTACCATATGGCATCAAGCCTTTCAAGGACGAGGTACTGTGTGATGTGGCCCCACTTGAAGTCTGTGATGTTATTTTAGGACAACCATATATGTGGAAGCATCATGCTATATATGAGTCACGGCCTCGCAGTGTCATTGTTACTTTGGGAGGGAAAACTCTATCGAATACCAGAGACCGTTGCACCTAACAAAGTCTCTCAAGATAGGAAGATAAGCTCCCACATCAGAAAATTATTCCTCTTCACAATTGCATCTGAAGGAGAACATAAGATTGTTAGTTTTTCATCATATAAGCTAGCATTATGAGATTAGGATATTTTCACTGAGAGAATAACAAGCACAGCAATAAAACATAAGCACATCACAAGAGACAAGAGACACAAAGAATTTTCCTCGGGGAAACCATAAAGGAGAAAACCCCGCAACTTCCTCAGAGATAGAATCAGCACCAAAATGGTAAAACCAGAAAACAGTAAGATGATCTCCCGACATTAGCAGTCTCTCTCTCTCACACTGAGAGAGCTTCTCCTCTCTCACTCATGCACCCCAATGAGTGAGTGTGAGTGTTGAAAGTGAGATAAATAGAGAGGCTCATTCTCTATTTATATTCTTTCGTTCACTTGAAGTGCACTCCAACATGTCTGCCTCACTTAACAATTACTTACTAGAGTTGACATCTCTAGGAGTGTCTAATAACCCTAGTGCCCCACCACTTGTGGGGACTTTGCCTCCTCCGACCAATAGGAGGGTAACACAATGGTGGGGACTATTGCCCCGACTTACAATGAATCACCTAGGGTCGAATTCACTCAGATAGTTTAATAGCCCAAGGGCCCCACAACTGTGGGGACTTTAACCCTTGACCAATAGGAGGGTTACCCACAATGACTTGACATGAATTTCCAATTATAGAAACTTCCTAGAATAAACATCGGGGTATGACATGACTCAAATACATTACAATACATCCCGGAATAAACATCGGGTTATAATACATAGGAAATACAAGTGCATACATTCTAAAATTACAACTACATCAACACTCCCTCTTAACTAGGAAGGTATTCTCTCGACACAATTTATCAACACAAGTCTTGTTCTCTGTATCATCTGGGTCATCATCAGTTCTTCGTAATCTTCAAAGTCATCTTCATATTCAAGTCATCTTCATCTGTAAGTCATCTTCATCTTCAAGTCATATTCGCCTTCAAGTCATCGGATCTGGATCATCTCTCGATCTGGATCATCACTGGCTATCATCACTGGATCTCGATCATCACTAGATCTGGATCATCACTGCTGGATCATCATCACTGGATCTCAATCATCACTTGATATGGATCATCACTTGATCTAGATCATCATCACTGAATCTAGATCATCACTCGATCTAGATCATCATCACTAGATATGGATCATCATTACTGAATCTAGATCATCACTCGATCTGGATCATATTTGGAGCATCATCTCTGGATCTGGATCATTACTCGATTTGGATCATCTCTGCTGAATCATCATCACTGGATCTAGATCCTCACTCGATCTGGATCAGTAGCACAGGTGCTATCTCATGATTCTTCTTGTCACAAAAAGTTCTATAGAGCTAGCCATTTTTCATGCTGGTTGTAGGCCTAGCCATCATGTAGGTCTTCGCCCAGCACTTACATCTAACCTACTCATCAGAAAGGAATGTCCAATACTTACATCTGACCTACTCATCAGAAAGGCACGCCCAGCACTCACATATGATCATATAGGAACCAATCCTATAATCACATCAGAAAGGCCCAGCACTCACATTCACCAGCATGATAGGACATCACATCACTAATATCTGTGAAAAGGCTTCAGCACTTACATCTGACCTACTCATCAGAAGGGCACATCCATCCAGGCGGGAACACATCCTACCACAGTGATGGAAGACTCTCACCCAGGCCAGAACACATCCTACCACAATGATGAAATATTTCCGCACATTCACTTGGGCTGAAACACATCCTACCACAATGATGAACGACTCTCACCCAGGCCGGAACACATCCTACCACAATGATGAAAGATTTCCGTACTTACATTCACCCAGGCCGGAACACATCCTACCACAATGGTGAAAGGACCTGCACTTACATCCACCCAGGAGGGATCACATCTTGCTCACAATGATGGAAGGGCTCTGCACTCACATCTGATCTTGTAGGAACCAATCCTACAGTCATATCAGAATGGCCCCCAGTCCTCCTCGACTGAGCTACCTGGTAACTAACCAGGTTCCTCCATTCTCCTAGAGAATTGCAATTGCCGTTACATTCGACCTGCTCATCGGAATGGCCAAAACTCACATCCGACATGGAAGGAACCTAATCCTTTAGCCATGACAGAATGGTTCAGCCCTTACATCTGATCAAGTGGGAACACATCCCTCTATCACATTAGAATGGCTACTCAGTCCTAGACTGAGTGTTCCTGGTACCTCACCAGGAAGCTCCATTCAAAGAATGGAAATTTCCCTTACATTTGTCCTACTCGACAGAATGGCCAGCACTCATATCTGGCATGGAAGGAACCAATCCTCTCACCATGACAGAATGGCTCAGCCCTTACATCTGACTTGATCGTCAGAATGGCTTTGGATCTTTAGCACTCATATTTGACATGGAAGGAACCAATCCTCTCACCATGATAGAATGGCTCAGCCCTTACATCTGACCTGCTCATCAGAATGGATTTGGGACTCATCACTTTCCCTTGGAGGAAACCTCGATCTAGAGAACACCAAGCTTCTCCCTGAAGTACTCAAACTTCACTCTGGCTAATGGCTTTATCAACACATCAGCTATCTATTCCTCTGTCACAACATACTGGAGCTTCACTGCTCCCTTTTACACCATATCCTTGATATAGTGATACTTGATCTCGATATGCTTTGACTTGTCATGGAACATTGGATTCTCTGACAACTTCACGCAACTCTGGTTTTCACAATGTATACAAGTAGCATCCAACTGGAGATCAAATATATCAGACAGTAGCTTCCACAGCCATACTGCCTCACAACTAGCTGAACAAGCTACGACATACTCTTCTTCAGCTATACTCAGTGCCACACAGGATTGCTTCCTACTAAACCAAGAGATCGCACCTGATCCCATACTGAAGCAACATCCTGAAGTGCTCTTCCTATCAATGGAACTGCCTGCCCAATTTGAATCAACATAACCCTCCAGGTTAATCTTTTGATTCGCATCGTACTTGAGCCCATAATCAATTGTACCCTTTAGGTACCTCAGAATATGCTCTGCAGCAATCAAGTGAACATGTCTTGGATCTGTCAAGAACTGGCTCAAGGTGTTCACAGCAAAGCAAATGTCTGGTCTCATGTTCGTCAGGTACATCAATGACCCAATCATCTGACGATACATTGTAGCATCAACCATCTCTGATGAAGCATCACTCAATAGCTTCATGTTCGATGCCATAGGTGTGGTCATGCAGTGTGTCATCCTGAACCTATCCAGGATCTCTACTGCATACTTCCCTTGTCCACACCTCCATGCCTAGAACAATAGTGCATCGACACATAACAAGAGCATCATTGGTCTTCTGTCTTCAACCTTGAAGCAAATGTTGGAATCCACTTTACTCTCAGTAAAGCCTAGAGCCATCAGTAATCTATCCATCCTATCGTACCATGTCAAACCTCAAGATCTTCTGCAGTCACTCCCTCTGAAGCGGAGCATCATACTCCCTCTGTTTTCTGTACTCTATGCATTGAAACATTCTGTACTGGAGTGACAAGTAGTATCCATCTAGGATGGTTGGATACCAAGATCCTCTATCTTGAACTTTTTCAAAAGTTCTTCTCACATCCATTTGTGAGCTTGTCATCTTTTATCAACCTTGTAGCAAAGGTTAAGATATTCATGAAGCTCATCATGTATGTGTTATCCCATGGGTGTATTATGAACTCGTACAATGCTTTCTTTCATTTGCACACATGATTATGCATGTCATGTGACTTCACTTCCAGTGGCTGCAAATGTCTCTTCATAGTCTATGCCTTCTTTTCATGAGAAGCCTCATGCTACGAGTCTTGCTTTGTATCCTATGATGTTTCCATCTACTGCATGATGGAAATATGAACTTCTCTTCATGTGTCGATACTGCATCCTAGACATCATTGTTCTTGAACTGGTCTTCCCTTTCTTCTTGGTTACTTCTTCATAGCTTAAAGGTTCTGCATTAATGATGTCACTACATTCGTCATATTATTCTTCATCTTGAACTGTCGTCACTTGTTCTTCGGAACAAGTCTCATCCTTCTTTTATTATAGGCGATTATGTATGCGATCTTTCCTACAAGTCAAATGAAGTTGTATGGTTAGAAAATTTTCATAAGTTATATTCATAATGAAAAATTCCTATGCATAACTTATATGATAATGCAACTATTTTAGCCAACACAACATCCATCCATATCTCACGAAACATTTCTAGATGCCTTCCATCTCTACCAAGACAACATTGAGATTGTGCACTAATCCAATATGTCAGCAAAGAGGTTTCCTTCTAGATAAGTAGCAATGGAGAGTTGTATAGCACCATGAGCTACTTACCCATCATATGCATATTAGTAGTATACTGTCATTAATGCAAACATCCTATCATGCATAATACATCAACTGAATATAAACAAATGCATAACAAAGCAATATCATGAAATGACAATTCAATACTTATCTTTATTTGTTTCATGGGTATACTCCTTCTTGAGTCTTCAGCTTCATCGTCTTCTTCATTCATAATAGCATCGTTTCTTATCCAAATGCTAGGATGGATAAGAGGTTCTTCAAGAGTTGAGTCCTTCGTATTCCTCATCGCTTGAGGGATCTTCTTTGGATGGTGAGAGCTTGATATTCAATTGCTCCCATCTTCTCTTCTCTTCTTATGAGTCGAGCTTCTTCTTCTTTCCAGAGTCCACTGAAAGTAATCACTTCCTTCTGGCACACATTCCTCAGATGAATGAATCCCATGATCCTTGGAGGCCATTAAAGGTGGCCATCACCACTTCTATATTCTTCACTTCTTCTTTTACTGCTTCAAGTTGTTGTTGATTTGAAAGACTCTTATGACTGCATGGTCTCTACATTCTGGATCTTCACATTCTTATTTTATCGCTACAGGTTGTTTTTTGATTTGAGAGACCCTTGTAAAGTATGACTGCATGGTCTCTGCATTCTAGATCTTCACATTCTTCAGTTGGTTTCTTAAGGTCGTATTCCGATTTTTGTTCTTCCCTTCAAATAGCTTGGTCAAGGAATCAAACATCTTCAATGTATTTAAGGAAGACACTTGTAGTGCAAGTTGATTCGTGACTGAATCAACCATGATCTTCTTGGCCTTGACCAAGTTCTTCTTGTGTAAGGCTTCTAGCCTCATCTTCCTCTGGAACTAGAACCTCTCTACTCATGTAGGTGTCCAATTCATTTTCTTCAGAGAGATCATATACTTCCATGCTTGGAATTTTTTAACTTCCCCAAGCTTGTCATCAAGATGATGTGATAGATCACTTTGAAATGAGAACCTCAAATAAAAATAGCGAAATATTAGATCTTACCGATTTGAGGTGTCCATCCTAGTTCCAGAGCTAGCTGATCTAGGGTTTGTCACAAAAACCCTAATTTTCAAAACTTGGAACATTTTAGATCTAATTGGATAGACAGATAGATCTCTTCAAATGGATCTGTCCAATGTACTCCTTTTCTGAAAACAGTGGAGGGAAGCTCCCGGAACAGGAAGCCCTAGATTTCCAATTTCTTTTGCAGAAATTTCTGTTATTGTTTCTATGATATATCTGAAATTACTAATCCTCTATGTCTAAAATTTTGTACTGAGGTAACCTCACATGTCCCTGATCTAACACCATAGGTTTCATCAGAATTGGTTTAACGAATTGGGATTTATGATCCTTTTCCCAGGGTGACCTGTTACAGGACTGTTCAAAACAATGAAGTTGTACGGAATTCCATGTGTCATTGGTTCATTTTTTGAGTCTAAGATTCGAACCACCAAAATTAAAGTCCGTTTCCTTTCTGGAAAATCTTCAGGAATTCCATTTGGACCTCTGTAGCCCAAGATATTTCATTTCTCCCCATATGTCTTGTTTAGGGATGAATTCTAGAAGAGGCTGGAACCCTAACTTGGAAGGATCATATCTCCCAGAATATAGAGAATCTGACATTGAATTGTGGACACAGTGTACATCAGGATTTTAGCTTCAGCCCCTACAATTTTTAGCTTCTGAGACTTCTCCAACCTCAGAATATAGCGAATGTACCAAAACTTAGCAGTTTTAGTATTTAGGGTTTTTCCTAGCTCGGGGTCAAATTAGGGTTTGACTTTCCTGGAGTTTCACACAACCAAATTTCTTGATCCAGGTCTCTAAAATTCGGGTTTGATGAGGAGAACAATCCTATGCCAAGCTCACTCAAAAATTCCTCTTCTGTACAAATCCCTAATTTTTGCACCGAAAACTGAAAATGCTCGAAATTGAATTCCACTTCGACAGAAAGATGCGCCCTTCAATGGAGAGTCAGCCTAGCATAGTTTTGCTGATGGATTGTGGAGAGAGACCCAAAAAGTAAGAAGCCCTAGCTTCTATAGCTGCATAATGTCTTTTTCTCAGGTTAGCTCTGAAACCATGTTAGTTTTTCATCATATAAGCTAGCATTATGATCTTAGGATCTTTTCACTGAGAGAATAACAAGCACATCAATAAAATATAAGCACATCACAAGAGACAAGAGACAAAGAATTTTACTCAGGGAAACCATAAAGGAGAAAACCCCACAACTTCCTCAGATATAGAATCAGCACCAAAATAGTAAAACCAGAAAACAGTAAGATGATCTCCCGACAGCAGCAGTCTCTCTCTCTCACACTGAGAGAGCTTCTCCTCTCTCACTCATGTGACCCAATTAGTGAGTGTGAGTGTTGCAAGTGAGATAAATAGAGAGGCTCATTCTCTATTTATATTCTTTCGTTCACTTGAAGTGCACTCCAACATGTCGTCCTCACTTAACAATTACTTACTAGAGCCGACATCTCTAGGAGTGTCTAATAACCCTAGTGCCCCACCACTTGTGGGGACTTTGCCTCCTCCGACCAATAGGAGGGTAACACAATGGTGGGGAATATTGCCCCGAATTACAATGACTCACCTAGGGTCAAATTCACTAGGATATTATAATAACCCAAGGGCCTGACAACTGTGGGGACTTTAACCCTTGACCAATAGGAGGGTTACCCACAATGACTTGACATGACTTTCCCATTATAGAAACTTCCCAGAATAAACATCGGGGTATGAAATGACTCAAATACATTACAATACATCTAGGAATAAACATTGGGTTACAATACATAATAAATACAAGTGAATACATTCTGAAGTTACAATTACATCAACAATGATCACAGAGACCTCCACACCCTTTGCACAGGGTGTCTCTGCTCATCATACACAAGAAGAAGATAGAGCCATTGTTTCCTCATCTTTCTGAGAAAATATATGATGCAAGGCCATGTATTCAAGGTGCTCATCCAGAAACAAATCATCCATACAACAATTACAGCCTTCTCGGGATGTCAAAGAAAGGAAGCCTCTTCACTTCAGCAAATGTCGCACCAGGAGATCAACTCAACACACAATTCGAGATATGATACAGGATTCGACACAATGGAGGCCATTGCTTCCTAAGGAGGGAGGATTGATCCAGATGGAGATCGATGACCACCCACCTATTCCACTGGCTCAAAACAATTGTCTATTGTGGTAGTCTCCTAGTTATTTTTCTACAGTTTTTTGAGTCCTAAACTTTCGGGGCCGTTTTGAGGTCCTAAACGACATTTTTTGGAGATTCAGGGCCAGATGGTTGCCATTGGTGTGCATTAATGAGACCAAAAGTTGTAAATCTTAGATATACCTTTCCAACGAGCTATTGAACGCCAAAATCGGAGATTTTATGCAAAAGTTATGACCCCGGGAAGTTTACTGTTCAACTTACCACCTTGGGGCCGCAAACTTTATGACGGTTCATCTTCTAAGGTTACGTTTTGAAGTTTTGGGGTTCTCACCTCATTCTTATTATAAATAGGCCCCTTTGGCCTCATTTTGTATTTAGCGTGGCATGGATGAGCGTAGCAGCCACATCTCTTCTCAAATATAGCTACCACCATTCTAGCAATTGTATTACAGTTTGTTCTATTTTCGCCATTTAATAGAATATGTGTTTACTGTATCTCTGTTATCTTTGCAAAGTGTCTGTGATTACGATTCTGTAAATGTTCTTTCATTTTGTTCACACATAAATCCGGATCAGTTACGCATTATTTATACATTCGGTTTACTGACGAGTTCCTTTTATGACAGTAGGTGGAATCTGAATTTGAATTCCGGGGCTTACTTAGCATTTATGCTAACACAGATGGATTACTTGTTCTTACAGGTTCACAGGTAAGAATGATAGAGTAACGTCTTAAATTTCATAAAGCATTCAACAATATTTCTATTTGCAAAATAATAAGCTTAGTAGATAAGCTGCTATAATCCTAACCACTTCCATAAGGTAAACATTTTGTTTCTTCAGTTGCTAATGTAAATGAGGTTCAGTTGATTGTATTTCTTCCTGTAGAGTACATAGCGACAATACTACTTCCTTTAGTTCTGAACATTTATTTTATCTACTTGATAAACTTAATTTTACTATGCATGTCATAGCAATTCTATAATATATTTCTTGTATTAGGTTCTATCTATGAACAACTTTCAAGGTTGGTGTTTTTATTATAGATTCAATCTTTTTATCTTATGTTAACCTCAGTATTTTGGTAAAAACATACAACTGTTTTTTCAAGTAAAGAGAAACAACCTAAAATTCTAAGATAAGATCTCTTTGATCTGAACTAAATAAAAGAGTTCATAGGAAATGTTCTTACATTTCACTTTCCCTTACACAGTTTGCTAACATTTACTTTGCTAGCTTCTAAGACTTAGAAATGTGCATAAACTATTTGTTTATCAACATATAAGGTTTAAACAATGTTGCACTTGCAAAAATATTGATGAATCTACCCAAAACGATATTATGCAAAGTTCTCAACTTGAATGTTATGTAGAACTTTCACGCCACCAAGTAAGAGAAACTGTAACTATTAGATGGTTATTTTTTTACACCATTAATTAGACTATTTATATGTCAAGGATTTCATATTAGTCTTTGAATTAATATTGGTAACAACTTAGTCATTATACCACCCGTCACACAATAATGATATTACTATATAAGCTTTGATGAGTTGTAACCATTAAAAAAAAAGGGGTTAATACTTATATAGGTATTATGCATATTACTAACGATAAATGTTTATATAATCTTTTAACATCTTCACAATTTAATTATTATTTCAAAATTACAATAGAGAAATACAATTCTCACGATATTTACTAGCAAAATCTCGTATCATTGTTTACCAATAAATTACGCAAGGTTTCTTTTGGGTTACAAGGATATAAGGTTATAATATGTGTTATGTCAACGTTATCATAACGTTGCATACCCATGCCAATAATGAGCTATGCACCAAACGTTAGAACTATTATTGTATGATTTGAAATCCATGCAAACCATAATGTTTAAATGCTGTTTGAAGAAATCATTTGGGAGAATAATTGGTTATTATGGATCGCAGGTGACTATGGGAAATCGAACCACAACATGATTAAATTATTGTGGCCATGTGGAAAATCCTTGGCCATGCACTGGTTGTATATATAATTGTCAACCCTAACCCTTGCTTATTCGAGTTCCAACGATTGCATTGGCCCTTTGGGCTGCTCTGCAAGCTCCCATGGTGGCTGTGAGTGGAATTTAGTTACAGTGGCTCCAACGCTTGCGTTTTGTCATGTCTTACTCCCTTGAAGTGGGTTTTGTTGCCCGCCTCCTTTGTGAGTTCTTTATTTTGGTCAGGGTTCACTGCTCTCTTTGCAAAAGGCTATTTATTATGGCATTCTTATTACAATAGTATGGTTTAAACAATAAACCTAACTAGGCAAATTAATATTCTCTTCTAAAAACAACTATCTGCAGAAAGAAATGATTCCAACATTCTGAAATACATAATAACTCTGTTCATTTTAGATTTCTTTCTTATCTTTCATCTATTTTAAACTATACTACCTGTGCTAGAGTATGGTCTGGTCCATTCCAGACGTGGAAAAACACAGGTAGGATTATTTTTCATCAATTACAGATTCAACATTTCAAATAATTAAAGGATTATAATCTCTATCAGTTCACTACTAAACATTTAATCATTCTATTTCACATATAAACTTTAAACACAGAACAATAAAAGACTGTAGAACCTATTTTAAGTTGGACAACAACAGCGTTGGGAGGCTGTTCCTCCCTACCAAATCCTAGAGAGCACTCAAACAACGTCTTCTCAGGACCCCCGAGCCTGATTCCTGGTCTCCTTGGCTGAGAACTAGTGGAGAAAAAACTAAGATACTAATCCAAGGACTTAGTAATCACTCTGCACTCAGCAGTAAGATCCTTTAGCTGAAAAGATGCACTAGATCACTTTCTACAGTTTACCCCTCAAACACCTTCCACAAATTCCCTTCCTAATGAAATCATTTGAAGTACATTCACCTGAATGATTCTCTTCCTGGAAAAATGACTAGCCTCAGCTCTCTTCAATGGGCATTTTTATTAAGATTGCCTAGGTCTTTTTAGGTTAGTTGTCATTAATTGAGCCACCTGCTCTAATCCCACTTTCTTGGGGAGTCATGACCCCAAATGTAGGGAGGTTTCCACCTGCAACATTGGATGTGTTTGAGGATGCTGCCACTTGTCTATTTTCTCTCCACCCAGTCTCCTCCACCAACTTGACCAGTAAACACTCTTTTAACAGCTCTCCCAAGCTGTTGTCTCCACTTTTATTTATTTATAATTAAAATATTCAGAATTACATTCAACATCTTTGACTCTGCTGAGTCATAAATTACAACTTAGCATAAAATTTAACATATTGTCTTGAAATAAAATCAAATATGATAATATTATTTTTGCAAAATTGGGGCATGTGACATACACACCCCCTTAGAATATAACATTGTCCTCGATGTTATTTATTCTTCATCCTCAGAATTGGATATGCATCTCGCATTTTACTTTTCAATTCCCAGGTTTCCTCCTATGGACTAAGGTGCTTCCATTGCACCTTCACCTGTCCAATGGTGCAATTCTGAAGTGTGATCTCCCTCCGCCCGAGGATACAGTCCAGTTCCACCAGAAAATGTCCTTCTGGTTCCACCTGTACATCATTCTAGTTAACAACATGAGTAGCATCATGAACATATTTCTTTAAAATAGAAATGTGAAAAACATTATGTACTCTTAAATTTGGTGGTAATGCTAAATGATAAGCCACTTGTCCAATTCTAGATAGAATTTCAAATGTACCATAGTAACGAGGTGCCAATTTTGCACAACTTCTCAATCTCAGAGAGCTCTTTTTGGGTCTTATCTTGATGAACACATGTTCACCTACCTGAAACTCCTTTGGAGTTCTTTTTAAGTCTGCTTGACTTTTTTGCTGATCCTGTGCAACTTTCAGATTACCTTGCACCTGTTTTATGATTTCTTCCATTTCCTTTAACAATTCAAGACCTACTACCAGTCTATCCACATGATTACTCCAAGAAATAGGAGTATTACATTTCCGTCCATATAAAATTTCAAAAGGACTAAATCTGGTTGATGTCTGATAATTATTATTATAAACAAATTCTACCAGATGAAAATAATCCTCCCATTTATCTGGCTGGTCTTTCACATACATTCTTAATAGATCTTCTAGTACTTGGTTCACTCTTTTAGTTTGTTCATCTATTTGAGGATGGAAATAAGTACTAAAATTTAATTTAGTGTTTAACCCTTTAAACAAAGACTTCCAAAAGTTTCCTGTAAATTTAGGATCTCTATCTGAGATTATGACTTTTGGTACTCCATGCAATCGGAAAATCTATTTTAGAAAAATATCAGCTATGTTTGCAACCTTGTAGGTAGTTTTAACAGGTATAAAGTGAGCTTCTTTGCTTAACTTATCAACTAATACCATGATATAATCATTCTGATTTTGATTTTTAGGCAGCCCAATAATAAAATCTAGACTAATTATCTCCCATTTCCAGCTAGGAATGGGTAATGGTTGAAGCAAACCAGCTTGGTGTTGATGTTCAGTTTTTACTTGTAGACATTCAAAACACCTAGAAATATATTCTGCTACTTCAGTTTTCATATTTGGCCAAAAATACTCTTTTCTTAACATAGTTATAGTCTTTTGATAATCTGGATGACCTGAATATGGGGTTTTATGAATTTCATCCATAATTAACAGCTTAACTTTAGGTACGTTAGGCACATACATTATGTCTTTATACAGTAAAAATTCTTGTACATTTAAACTGTAACCTTTACTTAAGCTTTATATTGGATTTTCTTTAGTTTTAGCTTGCAAACTCTGGTAAATTTCATCCTGTTCTATTCCTTCTTTAAGCTGTTCATCCAAATCTGTAGCATAAGTGCTAATAGCTGCAACAAAATTAAGCCTTGCATTCTTACTTAATGCATCAACAACTTTATTTTCTTTACCTTTTATATGCTGAATTTCAAAATCATACTCACTTAAGAAATCTAACCACCTAGCTTGTCTAGCATTTAAATTAGGTTGATCTAAAAGATACTTCAATCCTTTATTGTCAGTCATTAATTTTTTTTTTCTGCCAATTAGGTGATGTCGCCACATATTTAAGGCGTGTATTACAGCTACTAATTCCAGATCATATGCTGCATAATTCATTCCATGAACTTTTAACTTTCTTGACTCATAGGCAATAACATGCCCTTCCTGAGTCAGAACACCATCTAAGCCATCATTACAGGTGTCAATGCATACTACAAATTATTTATTAGGATCAACAATTATTAAAATAGGTGCCCTAGGTAATAAAGTTTTTAACTTTTTAAAGCTTTCTTCACATTTCTGATTCCAGTCAAACTTCTTTCCCTTTTTCTGCAAGGAAGTTATCGGATTTGCAATCCTTGAAAAACCTTCAATGAATCTCCGGTAGTAACTAGTAATGCCCATGAAAGATCGAACATCCATCACATCCTTAGGAACTGGCCAATATTTGATTGCCCTTATCTTTTCAGGATCTAAGGAAATTCCTTCCTTAGTCACCACATGACCTAAATACTGAATCTTATCCTTGAATAAATCACATTTACTAAACTTTGCGAAGAGTTGACGATCTCGCAACTCTTGCAAAACAATTTTTAGATGTTCTTTGTGTTCTTCTTCAGTTTTTGAATAGATTAGAATATCGTCGATAAACACGACCACAAACTTATCTAAATACTTATGCATAATGTTTTTCATTAAACACATGAAAATAGCTGGGGCATTAGTAAGCCCGAATGGAATTACGACAAATTCGCAATGACCATATCTAGTTCTAAAAGCTGTCTTAAAGATGTCTTCATCTTTAATCCTTACTTGATGATATCGAGACCTTAAATCTATTTTCGAAAACATCATGGCTCCACATAGTTGATCAAACAGATCATCTATGCGGGGCAATGGATATCAATTTTTGATGGTCATCTTATTTAATTGACGGTAATCTATGCAAAGTCGCATAGTTCCGTCCTTTTTCTTAATGAAGATGATAGGTGCCCCCCAAGGAGACACACTAGGTCTAATATACTTTTTATCAATTAATTCTTTTAATTGAGATTTTAATTCATTAAGTTTCAATATGTTCATTCGATACGGGTCTTTGAACTAGGTACCGCACCCGGTACTAGTTCAATGGTGAAATCCAATTTCCTTTTCGGATGTAGTCCTGGAATTTCTTCAGGGAATACATCAATATATTCCTTTAAGACTGGTATGTGTTCCAATTTTAACTTATTTGTCTTGATTAGACTCTCTTCATCAGTTATAGTTAGTGCATAATATTTACATCCCTTCTTAACAACTCTTTTAAGTTGTAAAGTAGAAATCTGCCTTATAGTGCTTTTTATAGGAATTCCTTTAACACTTACTGGTTTTTCGTCACTGTTTAAACATGTGAAGGTTTTATCATAACAATTTAGAATTACTCTATGTTGTTCTAATAATTCCATACCAATCAGCAAATCATAAGAACCAAGAGGCAAAACATTAAGCTTGACAACAATTTCAAAATGATCCATGACTACTGCACATTCTTTTACAAAACAAGTTACCTTTCTTTTAGTGCTAGTGGCTAACTGTACCAACCAAGAATTCTCAAATTTTTCAATAGACATTTTTCTACTATTTTAGGTGCAATATAAATAAGACTAGCTCCTGGATCAATCAAAAAATTTAGAGGGGTATGATTTATCATACCTTCTACTTCCACAATGGAAGTCTGATATTCTGCTTATCGATTCTCCAAGGAAGCGTTGATTCTGGGCATGGTCCTTGCTAATTCCCAAATGGTCATCTCCTCCTGTATAGTATAAATGTTGCTAACAGTCTTCTTCTGATTAGGACAGACTGAAGCATAGTGTGGGTCATTACACTCCCAGCACTTGATAGGCTCTTTGCGCTCAAAGTTCTTGGTAAAATTTCCATGATTATTTGCAAATTCCTTACCTTTAGAAGTATTCTGATTGTTGGATGTATTGTTCTTATTTCCTTGGAAGTTCTTGTTATTAGAATAATTTCTTGCCTAATTGTTCTTAGAATTTCTGTTAGGCATAGAATCCTTCTTCTTCTGTTCAAATTGATTATTTTTTTTATTAGCTTTCCAGTTGGCCAAGCTTTCCTTCTTTCGATTTTGTTGAAAATAGAAGTTAGCCTTTCTCATAGCTTCTTTTAAAGTCTTTGGATTGTCATATTCAATCCTATCTTTAATATGATAAGGTAGACAACTGAGGAATCGCTGTAGCTTTGGTTTCTCATCTACAAGGTATGGTACATACCTAAGTAGACATAAGAACTTGCTGTTCAGATCCTTCATTGTCATTGATCCTAACTTTAGCTCATAAAACTCTTTTACTCTCTCCTCATAACATTGCTCAAACATAAATTTATTTTTAAAATACCTCTTAAAGGTACTCTAGTTTACATTCTTCTCTTTTAATCCCTTAACTCTTTTCAGATCCTACCACCAAATATCAGCCTTTCCTGAGAGGTTATAAATAGCCATTCTAGCCATTCTAGCCTAGTTATATATTTGGAAGTACTTCTTCATCCCGGATAACCAGGATTCAGCTTCCTCCCCCTTCTCAGTCCCTCCATTAAAGGTTGGTGGTTTTATCCTTTTGAATTCTCTGGAAATATCCTCATAAGGTTTGTATTTCCTCTTCTTAGTGTATTGATTATCTTCACTACTGTCACTAGTAGAATGGTAATTTTGTTGTTCACCAAACACCTTAGAAGATGAACTACTTTTAGTTTTAGTATGTTTCATCTTTTTAGATTTACGTTGATGACTTGTATCTTTTGATTCTGTTCTTCTACCTCTTCCCTCAGTTTGAAACTTTTCAGTTAGGATCTGGATCAGCTCTTCTTGAGCCCTCAAAATCCTTTCATTTTCTCGCTTTACAGACTCCATTTCAGATTTTAGATCTTTTATAGTTTGTAAAAATTCTAAGGAATTGGTAGTTAAATCCTCTGGTATAGGATCTCTTGGTAAATTTCCTGGTTCAGTAACTGGAGATTCCTCCTCTGTATATTCTTCCATCCTTTCCATACCTGTCTGTAAAACCTCAGAAAAACAATTATCTGTTGAATAACATTCAAAATAAAATACGTCAGCATAATAATTCAGTTTACTGTTTCATGAAATCTAGTTGGGCTTCATCAAGGCCTAGTATTTGAACCTTGTGCTCTGATACCACATGTCAAAACCCCAAATTTTCACAAAAATTTAAAATTTTGAAATAATATAAAATGCTGAGACTGCAGTTTACTAACAGCTAACAATTAGCCATAAAAGAAACAATTAATATATTAGTTTGCATAAACTCAATTATGTTAACTCAACATTTTTCTTATTAACACAATATCAAGTTTATCTTACTCATTATTTCTACATTTAGTTTACTGATGAGTTCTATTTATGACAGTAGGTGGAATCTGACTTTGAATTTCAGGGCTTACTTAGCATTTATGCTAATGCAGATGGATTACTTGTTCTTACAGGTTTATAGGTAAGAATGATTGAGCAACGTCTTAAATTTCATAAAGCATCCAACAATATTTCTATTTGCAAAATAATAAGCTTAGTAGATAAGCTGCTGTAATCCTAACCACTTCCATAAGGTAAACAGTTTGTTTCTTCAATTGCTAATGTAAACGAAGTTCAGTTGATTGTATTTCTTCCTGTAGAGTACATAGCGACAGTACTACTTCCTTTAGTTCTGAACATTTATTTTATTTGCTTGATAAACTTAATTTTATTATGCATGTCATAGCAATTCCATAATACATTTCTTGTATTAGGTTCTATCTATGAACAACTTTCAAGGTTGGTGTTTTTCTTATAGAGTCAATATTTTTATCTTATGTTAACCTCAGTATTTGGTAAAAACATAAAACTATTTTTCCAAGTAAAGAGAAACAACCTAAAATTCTAAGATAAGATCTCTTTGATCTGAACTAAATAAAATAGTTCATAGGAAATGTTGTTACATTTCACTTGCCCTTACACAGTTTGCTAACATTTACTTTGATAGTTTCTAAGACTTACAAATGTGCATAAACTATTTGTTTATCAACATATAAGGTTTAAATAATGTTGCACTTGCAAAAATATTGATGAATCTACCCAAAATGATATTATGCAAAGTTCTTAACTTGAATGTTATGTAGAACTTTCATGCCACCAAGTAAGAGAAACTGTAACTATTAGATAGTTATTTTTTTACACCATTAATTAGACTATTTATATGTTGAGGATTTCATATTAGTCTTTGAATTAATATTGGTAACAACTTAGTCATTATACCACCCATCACACAATAATGATATTACTATATAAGCTTTGATGATTTGTAACCATTAAAAAAAAAGGGTTAATACTTATATAGGTATTATGCATATTACTAACGATAAATGTTTATATAATCTTTTAACATCTTCACGAGTTAATTATTAGTACAAACTTATGATAGTGAAATACAATTCTCACGAGATTTACTATCAAAATCTTGTATAATTGTTTACCAATAAATTATGCAAGGTTTCTTTTGGGTTACGAGGATATAAGGTTATAATATGTGTTGGTGACAGTTCGACTCCATGCTTGTTGATTCCTTCATAGCCATTGCTCAGGCTTACCTTCTCTCCCATTGTCAGTGTGAAATGAACCAGAGTCCCGTCATCTCTATCCTCAGTGAGAATGAGGGTTTGGCTCTTCTTAGCACTGGTTGTGGTGTTGTTATTCCTCCAAGTTTCCATCGTTTTTACTTCGAGCTGGGGTAAGTAGAAATAATTAAAAACTAGCAATAATTATGCTTTCCATTCTGGATATGGGTTCTTTATTTTTAATTAATTCTGGTTCTTATATTGCAGGTTAACTCGTCTCCATAGTTGACAGTTGCGCTGCTGAAATGGCTCAACGAACAGTCTACGGTAAGCTCCGGTTTCAAACATGGTTCTCCCTGCTTGTACAAACTTTTGCAGTTGGAAGAAGTCTAGGATGTGTTGCACCTAGTATTGGGTTGCTGTTCTTCATTTTTATAGTTTTTGTTTTGGTTTATAACCCTTGCTTTTCATAAGGTGACTTTGGCTTAAAGCTGTAACTTGTAAAGCTCTCCTCTCGTATTAGGGTTGAACTTACATTTTTGTAATATTTTGTTAATACTTGTTTATACTCCATATCAATATATGGGTGCTCAGCTCTTAGTTGGGGTTTTGTACTCTTTTAAGTTTTGAATTATGTTCAGCCTTCAGGCTTGTTGATATAATGTAAATATCTTTTTAAGACAGTCTGTCTTTAGCTTACATTCGTTTTCATTTATGTACTTTTATTTTATCTCTGTGTGAATGAATTAAATTTTTCTTTAAATGCTTATATAAAAAGAATAAGTTTATTGCTTATCCTAGGTTACTACTGTAATGGTTTTGTATATTAAAGAATACTGGGTAATTTCTGCTCAGAATTACGAGCTAGGTTTTTTTTACCCTATTTAACTTGTAAGAAGATAATTTCTCTATTGTTAATAAATATATTAGATTACTGTTAATAGAATTTGAAACTATTCCAGTACTCAAGGATTTCCAAGTTAGGGTTTTGTGGAAATAATCTCTTTTTCTTTCTTTAAAGATTCCTTCAGTTTGTTTAAAGAATTTTTAAATTGTAAACGATATTGTTTATGTTAATACTATTATTTGTATACACTATAATTACTTAAGCTTGTATTTGTATATACACTTTATTAATAAAGGCTGTGACTAGTCTGTATTAGTTTAGTTCATTTAGTAGTATTATTTCTGTTAGCTTACTATGAAATGAAATAAGGGTTTCGACCCTGTCATTAGTCCTTTACATGTATAATCTGTTTAAAGGACAATTCCTTGTTAAAATACTTATTAATTAAACATAAGTTACTGTCGTATCTTAGTTGTTTTGATTATATAAAAGAAAATACTGTTAGAGCTAAATAAGTTCTTTGTTAAGATATTCTTTATCTTTGAATTAATTTGTCTTTATAATTTAGTTATGTTACTAAACCCTACCTAGGGTTTGGATAGTTGCAGGTTAAGTTAGTTATTAATTTCAGTAAAAGAAATAAACTAAATAAACCATACTTAAATCTTTGCTTAACATAATAAGATAAGCATTATATCCGAGTTGTTTCTATTTCCTCAGTTACAGGTTAATAGTATAATTTACAAAAGAAAGTACCGTGTAAAAGTAATATCTTATCTACTTGAACAACTTGTGAATATAATACAATGCTATCAGTAAAATATTATTTCTATTTCTTTTCTAGCATTCTTATTACAACAGTCTGGTTTAAACAATAAACCTAACTAGGAAGATTAATATTCTTTTCTGAAAACAACTATCTGCAGAAAGAAATGATTCCAACATTCTGAAATACATAATAATGCTATTCATTTCATATTTCTTTCTTATCCTTCAGCTATTCTAAACTATACTACTTGTGCTAGAGTATAGTCTGGTCCATTCCAGACATGGAAAAACATAGGTAGGATTATTTTTTATCAATTACAGATTCAACATTTCAAATAATTAAAGGATTATAATCTCTATCAGTTCACTACTAAAAATTTAATCATTCCTTAATCATTCTATATCACATATAAAATTTAAACACAGAAAAATAAAAGATTACAGAACCTGTTTTAAGTTGGACAACAACAGCATTGGGAGGTCGTTCCTCCCTACCAACTCCTGGAGAGTGCTCGAACAGCGTCTTCTCAGGACCCTCGAGCCTGTTTCCTGGTCTCCTTGGATGAGAACTGGTGGAGTAGCAACTAAGATACTAATCCAAGGACTTAGTAATCACTATGCACTCAGTAGCAAGATCCTTCAGCTGAAAAGATGCACTAGATCACTTTCTGCAGTTTACCCCTCAAACACCTTCCACAAATTCCCTTCCCAATGGAATCCTTTGAAGTACATTCACCTGAATGATTCTCTTCCTGGAAAAATGAGCAACCTCAGCTCTCTTCAATGGGAATTTTTATTAATATTGCCTAGGTCTTTTTGGGTTAGTTGTCATTAATTAAGCTACCTACTCCGATCCCACTTTCTTGGGGAATCATGACCCCAAATGTAGGGAGGTTTCCACCTGCAACATTGGATGTGTTTGAGGATGCTGCCACTTGTCTATTTTCTCTCCACCCAGTCTCCTCCACCAACTTGACCAGTAAACACTCTTTTAATAGCTCTCCCAAGCTGTTGTCTCCACTTTTATTTATTTATAATTAAAATATTCATAATTACATTCAACATCTTTGACTCTGCTAAGTCATCAATTACAACTTAGCATAAAATTTAACATATTGTCTTGAAATAAAATCAAATATGATAATATTATTTTTGCAAAATTGGGGCATGTGACAGTCGGGACTTGTCTTCCGACAAGCTATATCGAGTGTTTGTTACCCTCTTTGAACTCGTAAAACTGAAAAAGAGGCACTTATCAATCATGATGAGGGAAATGGGAAGGGAATCATTTTGCAAATAATGGCAGTTGTTTGTCATTACCTTTGAACACAGAACTTGTCTACACATCATGTCAATCAATTGGGTATTCAGCTGATCTCCATGATGATCCACTTTCATGAGTCGTGTCAATCCTTTGAGTCTTTCAAAAGAATACATTGTTCACTGTCGCATTGTGTGTCTGCCCCATTCAGTCATCCTGCCAAGTTTTTTTGTCGTGCCGCTCGATGTTCAAAGGGGGATTTGAAGAAGTTTTACCTCTGCAGTCCACACAGTCTTTGTGTCAGTATCTTTGAGTCAGTCATATGGTTACTACATTCACATCATTCCAGAACTATGTTCCGAGTTTCGTCTCATTGATGTGGGACTCATCATGGCCCTCCATCGACGAGACTTTTCCCGTCGACATTAGCTCATCATTCGGGAAATAGTTGTAGAAACAATATTTGGTACCTTGAGATATGTATGCCTTAATGACAGATTCTCTCACTCTCGACATAGGTTCACATCATTGACCTTTGATTGATAGAATCAACTGGGTGTTTGACATCAGGACATCTATTCACACTCAGTAGATTGTACTAGGGTACCTTGGGAATCATTGACATCAATGGTGATCTCCCTCGCACTTGTTAAC
>LPNX010771304.1:801248-826774 GCA_001517045.1 Pseudotsuga menziesii
TTATACCATGTTCGACTTTAGATCATTGTAATCACATGGATAGAATCGTACTTTGTGGAAGACGAGACAAAGACCCTGGGTATTTGTTTAAAGCACTCATTGCTTTTTCCCAGGTTACGATGGAGTTTTGTATATCTAGCATGGATCCACATTTTTATGGTCGTGGCTATGCTCAAATTTGAATCTGTATGAAATAGATCTACATTGTATGTCTAGTATCTATGTCCAAGTTTGAGCCCTCTATCACATGGAACTACGCTGTATTCTAGTAGCCATGCTTGTTTATTCCTCTCATGGATCTGCCTTGTATTGGTCTGCAGCCATGAGTTTGGTTACTTGTGTCTATGAGTCAACATACTGATGTACTACAGATGCCTACTTAACAACATGCTCCAATCGAGCCAACATTTTCACCTCATAGCAATGACTTGTTCTCTCAAAGGTCTTGTTTATAGTATCCCTCTAAGACTCATGCTTTGGGGGGCATCTTGTTATACCAAAATCCTATCACCATCATGTGATAAGACTCTTGACATACCTACTTGCCCTGAATCCCAGCTCTTGGAGTGGAAACCCATGCTAATTATCAATATTTCATGAAAATTCCCAGCACCGTGCTTTCCCTGTTGTCTAGGAGCGGTACCTTGTTTGCACCGCCTATCCTTTGTTGTCCACAAGCGGTGCCACCACTTATGGCCCTTAGTCCATAAGCATTTCTTACAAGAACCACTCTGTCATTGAAGGAGAAACGCAGTACCTGGGGTAAAAAGGGAAAAAGAGAAGTTTCTCAAGGCTTCTAGATGATAAGCCTCATGTCCTCCCTTATCCTTATCATTGTTTGTCAGTTGAGCTCGAGATCCCTTATCCTAGGATCATAGAGCCCACCTCATCCACTAATCTCTCAACCATCCCTATCCATTGAGCCTTATAAATACAAGCTCATATCCATTGTTGAGGGGGGAACTCTTAAGGTATTGTTATGCTGTTGGATTGATTACTTGGCCCAAGTCATTAGAGAGCATAGAGAGCTAGAGTCAGTGCTTACGGGGATCAGAGTGCTTGGTTTCATGGAGATGCATGTCAGCACTAAGGCTTGGTTGTAAGCTTCTCCATATTTTTATATTAATGCAAGTTGATTTTTTTCCCACATTCCAGCTATATTAATGCAAGTTGATTTCTGTCCCACATGCAAGGTTACTATTGAAGCATCACATTCCAGGTATCTACGGCGTCCAAGGAGAGTCTTCAATCTCTATCCTTCATTTGTTCTGGATCTGTACCATTAAGACTAGTGGAACACCTTACTTTCTGCAGGAGGTGAAATATTCCAGCTAACAACAATAAACCCTAAAATGAATGCTTAGATGCAATCAACTAGACTTTCATTTTATAGCAAACCCACAATAGAATAAGTTTAGGCCTATTGATGTTTGCAACATCGTGATCAATCTCCAATTTAGCTTTGTGTGTTGATACTTGTTACGGAGAGAAATTACTATGGCTTGGGGTACCACAACAGGCAGCTTGACTCCATAAATCAATCCTTTCCAATATGCAATAGAAATTAAATATCTAACACTAAAGGAGCAGACCTCGTACCTTATTCCAAACGGTTGAAGTAGATCCCCATTGAGCTTTCCAACTTCATCTTGAATTGATAAATCACTTCCTCAACAACAAGTAAACAAGACAAGCATACTGTATATTGATGTTAGATCTATTCTAGCATATATAATCAACAATGTATAAGCATTTGAAATCATCCATGGATAAAATATTCATTCAAACATACATTATTGGACAGGAAAAGATATTTCTATTAATATAAAATCAAAGATTACAATGGATACAACCTCTGTCGGCACGTCTGTGAATTGAAGAAATTGAATCCCCCACTTAGGCCTCCACCACCTCAATCCTCCATCTCTCGATAGCAAGCTCATAAGCAAAGGAAAGCTTGGGAAGAACACAAAAGTGCTCCAAGGGACAAAGGGATGTAGACTCAAGCACAAGTTTCGGAAACAATGGACTATAGTTTCTTTGCTCTCAATTCTCTCATATGCCTTCAATGTACCAAAGAGTTCCTTATATAGCTTTTCAAAGGGGTAATGGAAGGTCGAATCCGAGCGATCTCAAGGCATATGGAAGGCCAGGAGTCAAGTGAGTTGGATCCATGTCAAGGAAAACTCCAAAAGGATTTGGATTATGCACACATCCCGATGTATGCAGTTTTAGGGGTCAAACCGTGTATATACACGATTAGGGGTTTAAAAGTCACATGTATGAATTTTCACATGTTTATAGGGATGGTCAAGGAAACATCAAAGGACAAAAAATGATCCAAGGGGTCTAAGGAGTCTGCAGAGGGACAGGGGAAGGCCATACAAGTCCGATTCACCTAGAGTGGTAAAATCAACTATAACAGATTCCCCCTAATGTGTGAGGTCAGAGGGGTCATACGATGGTCGAAATACATTATAAGTCCATCCCAGAAGTTGAGTGATGAAGGATCCCAAATGGAAGACCAGCCACCCAATTAGCATAGTACAATGATACAACTCTGTATATAACTACAAATACATATAGTAGTCCTAGATACATAAGAGTACAATGGCGATGAATGGGCATGATACAAGATATCACATAAGTGGTCATCACCACGTACAATACACATAGATCAGAATCTCCACGATGAAGATATACAAAGGATCATGATGTCCATAATGGATGAAGATATACAATGAATCAATATCTCCATAATAGCTGGAAATGTTTGACATATACTGGAATCAAGTCACAAGAGCTGAAATCTCATGAACACTGGCACGATCAAGGAGGTAGCATATAAGAGATGCCACCAATTTGGAAGGTCTTCTACACAAACCGCTACAATTACATGTCCTACTATGTGAATAGAGGTGTCGAGGTCAAACATAGTAGTTCATCATCTGATTATCGGTCATTGATTATACCATTAACAGACGCGAGATCACCCACCGATAATGAAAATGGGAATCAAGGTACTAGAGTGCAAACTAAAAAGTGTGAATAAATGTGTTGAGGTTGAACACTTGAGAGGATCCATCGATGAAGGGACATTGATGTATTCCCAAAGATTGTTGATGGCGAGAGAACCTGCCACTGATGACTGCAAGTCTCAAGGCACTCAAAAATGACTCTAGATTCCAATCCCAAAATAAATGATCTGAAGTCGATGGGATGAAATCCACTGGAAGGAGGGAATTAAGGCATCCTCCATCATCTAACACGAGGTACTCAGCAAAGCTATATGATGTGGAAGGACTTGATCATAAGGTGCATGAACCAGTAACTGTACCGGGAATGGCCGACATGCAAAGTCAAGATAACTGAGGAATGGCCAACTCAGGTTTCAACTTCCTTCGAACAAGAGAATAACAGTGAATGGTGACTAAATAAAGGCAGCATAGACTCGATATACAAAACTAAGACATCTCTGCGACAGAGGAGGCATCGACAGAGGCTCCATGGGGACTGGAAGCTTAACTAGTCAATAGAGATAAACTCAGATAAATGAGTACAGCTCCTAAAGTCAAACTATAAACCCAACCAATGGATGTGATATACAATTCTCTGTTTGAAGGCGACACGACTCGACAGCTGCCAAAGATAACATCTTTCCTTGTCCAATTTTTTGGTTTTTTGATTTTTTTGGACTTTTTCAAATATTTAAAAAGATTGAAAAAGAATAAAACTGCTTTATAGTTATAGACTAGGAGGAGATGAGTGTCATAGGGGCAAACAAACTAGTTCCAAGTAGTGGAATATACCTATGCTCAATGCAAGCATACATGTGTAGGATAGTGACACTCGGGGGAAAATCGCCTCCCGGTAAAAAGGGAATCAAGCTGCAAAGGATATACAAAATGGCTCTGCATGGCTAGACATGAGACAAGCTTGGGCTATATGGATGAAACTCAATCTCAGGGAAGCCTACATAAAGCTCAATAAGGTAGGAAAAGCTCATGATAATGCAATTACAACTTGACATATAGGAGTCCTGAGGGAAATAGGCCAACAAAAGATCAAGAGGAGTCTGAGGCTCTTGCGAAGTGTCATGGCAATACTATACAATGGACTCCCACACCTTAAGGGACAAAACATCAGCATGGGCACCAAATTCAAATAAGGCACTAACTAGGGTACCCATGTAAGGTCAAGCTCTACCACTCATATCATGCCACTTCTAAAACACCAAGAAGGTTCTGTGACATAATAGAGTGGGTTCGTACCTAAGGCTATAATGAAATGGTCATAAGGTCATGCAAAATGCAAACGGTGATGAAACCTAACCTATATGCTAGTTTAGACATGATACCTAAGATCGACACAAATGGATCAATCCAACGGTTGAAACGACACTCAAAATGGTCTCCTACATCATAAATTAGTCCAAAAATGGTCCAAAAGGATTAGAAATGGTCCAAACTATAGGAAAGGGGGTAAAAATTTTCAAAAATTTGAAAAATTTCTATAAATAGTAAGAAATTCAAAACATTATAAAACATTTGCAATTTTTACCCATTTGAGCTCAGATTTTCAACAGTGAATTCCAGGAGATCTAGCCGGTGGAATCCACTACCGTTTCTTCTAGGTACTTACCCATGCTCTACTCTTCCATTTTGATGCAACTTTTATCAAATTCTATGGTGATTTTGGATTTTTAGGCCAATAAAAAATAGGCGCTGCAGCCCACGCAAAAATCGAGGGTTTTTCCGCGTATAGGGCTGGATATACGCAAAAAATTCCCTCACAGTCGTGTACATATGTGGCTGTTTGGCAAATAGTCATGTATGCAGCCACACATAAGGTTTTTTAAGTGTTCTAATGGGAAAACTTCCAATTTTTTATGCAGGATGGTCCTAGAATGGAGAGAACGTGAACATGGTGATGTAGAAGAGGTAGTAAGGGCCAATCTAATGGCTCAACAAGTGCTACGTGCATGTGGGATCTACAAATTTTGGTGTCTTGGTGGCTTAAGGGCCAAACTAGGACTATTGCAGATGTGGTGGACTACTGGGATCTAGACTTAGAGTCATTCCAGATAGATGGGATGTCCCTCACCATAGAGGTGGAGGTCATATACTTTATTATTGGACTTTTCCGATGGGGGGAAGTAGTGAACCTACGTTCTCGCGGGCCCAGAGGTGGACTGACTATAGATGAGTAAATTGCGATGTACTGCTCTCCGAACATGGAGAAGGTGGGGAGCCAGATCCCAAATAAATCCATACAGGTGCTGGGCCTAAAGGGCATCCTACTGACACTGGGTAGGATAGTAGGCTTGGCTTTACTCCACCAGGCCTCACAGCCTCTGATGTTCTATGCAATGGAGTGCATGGGACGCTCAGTATATGATTGGAGCACTACACTACTGGGAAACATGAAACACCAACTCAGTCAGTGTAAGATGGGCAGAGTGTGAAACTTTGGTTTCAACAGCATACTGAGCACGTTTTTCTTTGAGCGTGTTCCAGGATTGAGCCCCAGAGTTGACGTTCCTCTACACGGGGTTCGAGATCTAGCTTAATGGTGTTGGGTGGATGCGATGCGCAGAATGGGTGGAGGTAGGGTGTCCAACCCCTATCCAGTTGAGTTCCTTCCATGGTGGCGACGACAGATAGTTGCCATTGATGACTACCCCTATGCAGGGATAGATTTCTGTGGGGACCTGGACATGCCGCTACCACCAAGATCGACATACAGTGACATAGGTAACAAATCTCGACCCTCTCTTTAAATTTTTCAGTTATTTAATTTTTTTTTGTGTTTTCTGATTATATGGAATCAAAAGACATGTTTTTGGGTGACAATACATAGTGACATCTACCATATGCATACATATGTGGGACCACGGCGGCCTGAAGGATTCCCTTGTCATAGAAGGAGGGGAAGAGGAGAAGATATCATGGGTGTGGATGCAGAGTGGATGCTCTAGAGCATTCATACCAACTTTGTGAGGCTGACACACAGAGTTCCCATGGCGCAAGTTGAGGACTTGCCTGAGGCCATGCAGTGCCAGGTGATGGGTGTACCATGAGCATGGGTGTGATTATTTCAATGGCTAGCTAGAGCCGTAGTGACATTCCATGATCACAACCCCCCTCCTCCTCCACAGGCTTAGATACTTGGGAGTGATACATTTTGTTTTACTGTGTATTATATTTTGGTGGCTCGAGAGCCCCATTTTTGTATCATGACACTATGTATTACCACATTTTGGATGTTTATAAAAAGTTTTATGATGATCGGTTTATTTATTTACATGTGTAAAAAATTGTGTTTGTGATGAATTTATTGTGTATGAAACAAATGCCAATCTAACACGTAGTTAGCATATGAGTCAGCGACTTGTATATTAATTCTTGGAATATGTATGTACGTTATATTGTCAAATTACTGTTCTAATAATATCACACGTAAGAATCTTCTTAATAACGTCAGATCTCTAGCATGGTACAAACCATTAATTCATGACACTACTAACTCCGAATAAAAATGTACCTAAAGAGAGAGAATGCCATGTAAAATGGCATCCTGTAGAAGATCAATAACGACACTATATTCAACAATATTGTTTGAAGATGGCAGTAAACATACACCTCCTGAAGACAATATTTGACCCATAGGAGTATAAATCACCCAAGTAGTAGAGGATGAGTGTTGAGTGTGATGGCTCGCACCACTCACGAATCCTACGTAGGTGGAAGATTCCGTTGACATCTGCCAAAAGAAACGAAAACTAATCACAAACCCAATCACTATAAGAAAAAGACCTAACTATGTTAAACTATACAATAATATACAATAACCAGCCTTGGCTGAAAATCATGCATAGTATTTTTTAAGATAGAGCCCATTTCTAGGCTCTGCCAAGGCCGTTCCCTCGTAATCCGCTAACTCATAAGTGCCCTTCTCTAACACACGTTTAATGACATAAGGACCACGCCACATGGGGTTAAACTTTCCTACACCTAAGGGTTCTTTCGATTGATCCCACAAAAGGACCAAGTCTCCCTCACTAAACCTCCTTGGATGGACAGACTTATCATACTGGACTTTTACGCAATGTTTATTTACTTCTAGAGCCACCAAGGAATCTCGACGCTGCTCATCAAGTTTCTCAAGGTGGAACAAACACTCCTCCAATGGGGAAGTGTCTAGTAAGAGTTCTACGGCTAGCTTCAAACAAGGAATCTCGCATTCAACCGGCAATAGTGACTCCACTCCATGTACAAGTTGATATGGAGAAAAACTCATGGCAGTCTTAACAACAGTTCTATATGCCCACAAAGCAGGATATAACATAATGTGCCAATTATTCTTGCTTTGTACGATGGTTCATTGGAGAATGGATTTGAGTGACTTGTTCACTACTTCTACCTATCCATTCACTTGAGGGTAGTAAGGGGACGAATGCTCTTGTTTGTGACCTAACTTTGATGCCAACTCTTCCATCATATGGTCATGAAAGTACGAGCCATGGTCAGTGACAAGCTCTTTCAGAATCCCGAAACGAGTAATAATCTGGTTGAATACGAAGTGGGCGGATGTCTCACCATCGGATTTAACTGTAGGCATAGCCTCAGCCCATTTTGTGAAGTAATCAATAGCCACTATGATATGATGATGCCCCCCAGCTGAAGCTGGGTTGTAATCCATAAAATCTAACCCACACTTAGTGAAGGGACTGGTGGTGATGATGGGATGTAACGGGGCATGTTTCAAGCGCATATTACGTGCAAACACCTGGCAAGGGTGGCACCTCTTGACTACATCTACACAATATTTAAAGATCAACGGCCAGAAATAACCCGCTCTTAATATTTTTTGGGCTGTAGAAAGCCCGAATAAATGACCACCACACACCCCTCTGTGGCAATCATTCAGCACTACCTCAACCTCTTCATGGGTTGAAAAATGTTGTAAAATGGAATCTACCCCACGGCGGTACAAAGTGTTATCCACTATGAGGTAATTCTTAGATACGTGATGTAATCATTGCCGTTCATCCCGTGAGAGGTGAGTAGGGACCTTCAATGTTTGTAAATATATAATGATATCCCCATACCATGGGTCTAAAGTTGATATTAAGAAGATGTGTTCATCGATAAACGTATCTTCGCAAACCAACTCCTCACCCTCGCTTGGGAAATCCAATATAAGCTCTGCAAAAATTAACGATTTCTTCGATTTTTCCGAAACAAACTCAAGATTGAATTCTTGCAGGATGACAATCCATTTATTATATTTTCGCCCAATCATCCTTCGAGTGAGGACGAATTGAAACGGATTGACATGGGCTACAACCAAGGTCTAGCGAAGGAGAATATAATGTCTCAACCATTGAACCGCATGTACGGTAGCTAAAGCAAGCTTCTCAACATGAGAATAACGGATCTCTGCATCAATAAGATTTCAGCTCATATAGTATATGAAATGCTCTTAGAGCTCCTCATCCTCTTGAACCAAAACCATACCAATCGCCTCCATGGAAGCAGCCACATAAAGTATAAAATCATGGCTATAGTCTGGGGGACTAATCATCGGGGCCAATGCTAGGGCTTGCTTGAGTGCATCAAAGGACTCTCGGGCTCACTCATCCCAACAAAAGGTGGTGTCCTTCTTCAAAAGACACATGAAGCCTCTATTCAAATTGGAAAAATTGACAACGAATCTCCGTAAGATGTTTGTCATGTCTTGCAAACATTGAATATGACGAATATTTTTTGGGGGAGACAACTGAAGTATTGCCTCTACCTTCAAAGGGTCGACTCTTTTACCCTCTTTAGAAATGATGAATCCTAACAAGCGATCTGACTTCACACAAAAGATGCACTTGTGAGGATTTAACCTAACCAAATAATGGTGGCATCTTTCGAACACCAATCTCAAATGATAGGAATGACGCATTCTCATACGAGAATGAGTAGCAAGGTCATCCAAAAATACTTCGATAATCGATTTGAGATCGTGGAAGATCAAGGTCATGGCCCGCTGAAAAGTAGCTCTGGCATTCTTAAGGCAAAAAGGCATTTTTCAATATGCAAAAGTTCCCCAAGGACAAATAAATGCAATCTTATGTTGGTCCTCAGGTTTAATTTGTATCTGATTATATCCGGAAAAGCCGTCCATGAAGGAAAAAACCTCGCTACCCGCACACTCGTCCAAAATATGATCAATAAATGGTGTGGGGAAATTGTCCTTAGGATAGGCATGATTCAAATCACGAAAATCAGTACATATGCGGATCGCTCCCTGCTTCTTATCCACCAGAACGGGGTTTGAAACCCACTCCATCAAGGGAACGGGATAGATAAAACTGGCTTTCAATAGTTTCTCTATCTCTGTATTAATCACGGGTGCTTTCCTAGGATTCATCACACGCAAGCATTGCTAGACATGCTTAGCGTTGGGATAAGTCGTAATCTTGTGTTCGACAATACAAGGGTCGATACCTGGGATTTCATCGTAAGACCAAGCAAAGATATCATGGAATTCTTTAAACAACTCGGTGTATTCTTGAATCTCAGCATGGGAACATTCTGCCCCAATATAGAAATTCTCAATCCTACCAGGATCACGAGAGATATTGATAGGAATCGTTGAAGATATATTTTCCATGTTTCCATTAGCCATCTGACCAGGAGAGCTTAATGGAACCATAGGACTACCAATTCTCTCACTAAGAACCTCCCTAAAGTCCTCACGCTCCAAGCGGTCAAGATCAGGAAGAAAGTAAGATCTATGATGGAGTTCTTCCCATGGTGGCTCAACTCTCGACATGGCCTCAATAATCGCTTCATCTGAAGGAAAAACAATATCAATGTAGTCGTGCGGGTGAGAAGACTATACTACCCATGCAAGCAGCACATAAGGGTCCTCCTCCTCTGTTTGCAAAGAGGAAGGACTGGGCTCTGCAACGCACTCAATATTAGCTTGATAAGCTACCATAGTTGTAGGCAACAACACATCCGTCACGATGGGAACACTTGGAGTACTCGATGTAGGAAGAATCCAAGGATCTTACATATAACTCGTGTGAAAAGACACCGATATCATAGATGTCAAATCCTCACTAGAACTAGACCCTATCATAAGGATCGGTGTAGGACAACTAAAAATTCCCATGAGGGATGGATACATGCCCACACCCACACTCCCAGTTGCTAGCTAAGAGTGCTCTACGATCGGGATCGAAGCTCCCAAAGATGTGGTAACTGATGAATTCTTGAATGACGTTTGATCAATCGTGACTATCTTCCCATTAAATGGAAAGCATACAACATGAAATAGGGAAGAAGCTATGGCTTACATACTATACATCTAATTCCTACCCAGCAAGATATTTTAGTCAAGGGGCACATCAACCACCTTGACCTCTATCGCAACGGTCGTCCCTCCCAAACGGACCTTAAGGGAAGGAAGGATCCCATGCAGCCTAAATGATCTCCCATCGAAAATAGTTAACATGGTCTCTGATTTAGAAAACTCAGGGTAACCTAAAACCCTTCCAACATGATAAAGACATCACAGAAGTAGCAGCGCCTTCGTCAATCACAGTGCGCTTGATGGTCATGTTAAGACATTCTACTTGAATCAAAAGAGACACATAGTAAGGCAAGCGAGGCTGAAGTCCTACAGTTTCAAATTTAATCACGGAGGAAGAATTATCATCATTCACACCAAGGGCAGAAAGAAAAGCCTTCCTTTGCAAAGGACAACTCTGAAGTACTTCAAGTGCAGACATTGCACAAGGAGTGTGGCCCAAATCCTCGACAACTGAATAGTTCTAGGTGGCTCGGGCATTAGGATTGTGCCCTGAATGCTTAAGGACTCCCTTAGGAATGCAAGGTACAGCTTCAGGTTTATCCACATTTTTTTCAATATGCAAAGGAGTCCCTGGTGGATCAGGTTCATTTCCTGGGCTGGGTTGTGACGAACCATAGTCTTTCGCATGGGTCACAACTTTCGCAGCACGTACCATGTTAATGCAACCATGACCACTGCCCTCCAGTGGATCTTGATCACCACTAGATTGATCATGGGTCCTCGAGTTCATATTTTGATTGTAAGGTAAAGGGTTAGTTAGTACAGCTGGGCCCTATGCCAAGAATCTTGAGGCTTCATCGATACGAGGGCACAAGTAAGTGAGGTGATCGTCATTACACAACTTGCAAACAAATTTAACCTTACGTTTACCTTGCTTGTCCCCCCTAGCATTATGGGAATTATTTTCATTATTATTAGCATTCTCATTCCTATTCCCACCATTACGATTATTCTTACCCTTCTTTTTATTCCGTCCGGGCAACTGGTTACCCTTCTGGTTCGACGATTGCACTGAAAGCACACTCGCCGTTTGGGCAGGTTGAGATGAAGCTGTGGCTTGTCTCGAAGCAACGTGGTTGATTGAAATTTGACTAACTTGTTTTTCAACCAAATGCGCAGGTTTAGCACTCGTACAACCAACAATTCCATCGGCATTTGGTCCAGGTTTAACTTTGGGGTCGAAACTAGACTGCAGAGCATTGGGAATAATATCATATAACAAACCGGACTGAGCATAAATCAAATCTAGTTCCTGTGCCCTAAAAATGGCTTGTTTCTCATTTTGCACTCTAGATGTAGAAACATCCTTCACTATATATGGCAATAATGACTTAGGGAACCATTCGAGGAGGAATTCCGGCAGTATAAAGGCTTTAATTAACCTCTTCTGTCTACGCCACTCTTGGATGTGGTCTGAGATATGTGTGGCTTTATCCTGTTGAAATGTTGACAAGAGTTCAGTACCAACTTCATAATGCACTGGTAGCTAGAAGTGGTTAAGAAAAGTCATCACTAGGTCATCGAACAAAACGAATGCCCCCCTAGGTATCTATATATACCATTTCACGGCAGGCCCTGTAAGGGTGCGTTGAAATAGCCTTAAACGGATTGAGTCCTGGTGTAAGTAATTCAAAGAGCACCATAGGTGAAAGGTAGTAACATGTTCGCTCGGATCCTCTCTCGGTTTTCCCTCGAATTTGGGTATGTCCAAGGGAAGCTTAGTAGGGACAGTCGGCCAAGCCAGGTCATGAGCTACAGGATCGTTCGTTAATCTTGACAAGTCAGGAAGATTCAGCGTTGCGAGGAAAGGGAGCCTAGGATGATTGGATCGATGGACCACTCCCCGATAGTTTTGATTCACATAGATCTGATTACCATAACCTCCATGGCCTTGGCCATAGTGCCCTCCTCTCGTTTGACAAGGGGGGGTGGCATGGAAGCACCATAGTGTTGTGTACCTTGACTATTCAGAGCTACAAAGCCATAATTTGGAGAGTAAGTAGGTTGTTAATATCCACACCCATAAGGTGAAGAACCCTATCCATACTGCATCCCATAATAGGGTTCATAAGTCATCACATGAGATGTCCCATGAGACACTCCGTAAGTAGGAATATACGCTTCGGAAGTAGGAATATACATTCCAGAAGTAGGAATATGACCTCTAGAAGTATGAACATGACCTCCTGAAACAATGGGTGGTGCATAAAATTGAGACACAACTGGTCTAGTAACTACAGTATGAACATGACTCGTAGCAACGTTCCGGCCCGAAGGACCATGTGAATGAGGTTGAGGGTGAACATTCGCAGAACTAGGGACAGAGGATGAAGGGATTTGTGTAATTATGTATGTGCTATTCCCTAGAGTCACTCGTCTTGGATCTAGTATCCTAATAGGATCACCAACCCTAGACCTAGGAGGAATATGTGATGTAGCTTCCACCACCGGGATGGAAGGTGCAATGTGACTTGTGCTCCCAAACCTCTCCGCATGGAAGGGAATGAGAGTGCCCCTAGGAATAGTGTTAGGATCAAACTCAGATTCGATATGGAATGTCAAATCATGTGTGGGAAAACCAGACATATTATAACTACCATAACTAGTGCTGGCGGGTTCAAAATGAGTCTCATCATCCTCCAACATTCCATAACGATGATGCGTCAATGGGGAATCAACCCTACAGTAAGTAGGTCTATCATTAAAGGTTCCTATCTCAGAAATCATAGGACCTAACTCAGTCAAATCGGGTGAAGGATCATAGTTAGGAGTACACTCCCTATATTCCACATGAATGGGAGAAGGTGGTTCAGGAATACTTTCTATATGGTCTCCCATGGTGTGTGAATAAATGTGTGAAGTAGTCTGCCTAGACTGTCTATTTCTCTCTCCCAAAGGAGGAGGAGATGTAGAAGGTGAAAGTCCCACTAAACGATGAGAATGGTGAGGAGCCACACCCGAATCCATAATGACTCAAAAAATATCAAAGACTCTCTATCTACACAAACCCTAGGCAAGCTAACATGCACAGAGCAATCACCAATAAAATCTAAAGCCAAACACAAGCAATAAAGGGTAGGATAAGTGAGCTCCCAAATGAAGCAGGTATGTCTCGCCTAGGAGAGGCTTGAGACTCCCATACACAACAAGCAGAGGTACGTAACCAATTATTATGGCCCTCAGCTTCAACGTGTAAAGCGACTATGCTGTCTGACCCTAACCTGGCCGGGACACCCTCAAAATAACCCCTAAAAAGTACCCCCTCGATATCCTAGGTAAGGCCACTAAGGTCACCTCAATATAATCAATTCTTAGGTGGACAGTCGTAGGCGGGATTGACCATATGGGTAGGGTAGCAGATCTTGAAAATATTGAAAGAGCCCCCAGATATGAATACAATCCTGGAAATATGTTCGGTGCTGCTCAGTTATGACTAGGGGTCATCCCAATCAATAACCGCTCACACTGCCTCGTGCTTAACTCCCTTTTGAGAGGAGGATCCTGAGAAACACTTGTTATACCAAGGAATTTCACACACTCACCTGGACAGACACATACATGTTGTTTTTTAGTGGTCGTGGAGAATTTACTCATAATGAACTATTCCAAGACCCTAAAACCTAATCTTGTTGGTGAACCCTATCAAATAAAATAGTGTATTTCATTTTAATTAAGCGTTGATTTTAATTGGCTTTATTACTCAAAAGAGGTATATGGCCATGCAACTAATGGTGTTATGACACAACATGAAGCAAAATGCACACCTAACAATCAATGCAAATGCATTATGTCCATGAAAAACACGGTATGCTACTACGTGAAATACACAATTTTCTTCAAATGATAAATGCAAGATTTTCTATATGAAATCCTAACTAATACTCCAAAGAAAATCTAGTGCAAGTACTATGCAAAATTCAAGATGCAATGCATGATGATAAGCAAATATTTTTGGATTTTTGAAATAGAAATGAGATATAAAAGAAAAATAATGGCTCTACAAACCCCAGACTCCGCAGGCACACTCAAGCAGCACTCAAGAAAATTACTAAGGTAAAAGAAATCTAATGCACTAATCCCAAAACAAAAAATCGAAAATGCAATGAAAAGAACATTCTTAAAAAAGAAATTTACCCTAAAAAAAATGTCTTTGGTCAGAAATAGAGGTGTATACAGACTCTAGCAGTATCAAAGGAGACTCAGCAATCATCAAAATGCACCCAGCAACCATCCAACTTCCTCTAGAAGGAAAAAATAAAGGCATACATGATTGTTCACAGTAAAACCACATGTGTACACGGAAATAGCAGTGAAACCCATGTATTTACGCGACTGTGAGTTAAAAACTCACGTACAGGAAGAAAGGTGCATAAAAATAAGGGAAAACAGACCAGCGGAGACAAAATTCACACCAATCAGACACTACCAGGAAAACATGCCCCCAGACTTGACACAGAAACAAGAGAAAAAGAGCAATTCAAAGTCATTAAATGTCGATAGAAAATCCCCAAAGGACAACTACTAGGAACTCCCCAGTGGAGTCGCCAATTCTGTTACAGAGAGAAATTCCTATGGCTTGGGGTACCACAACAGACAAGTTGACTCCAAAAATCAATCCTTTCCAATATGCAATAGAAATTAAATATCTAACACCAAAGGATCAAACCTCGTACCTTATTCCGGATGGTTGAAGTAGATCCCTGTTAAGCTTTCCAACTTCATCTTGAATTGATAAATCACTTCCTCAACAACAAGTAAACAATACAAGCATACTATATATTGATGTTAGATCTATTCTAGCATATATAATCAACAATGTATAAGCATTTGAAATCATCCATGGATAAAATATTCATTCAAACATACATTATTGGACAGGAAAAGATATTTCTATTAATATAAAATCAGAGATTACAATGGATACAACCTCTGTTGGAACGTCTATGAATCAGAGAAACTGAATCCCCCACTTGGGCCTCCACCACCTCAATCCTCCATCTCTCGATAGCAAGCTCACAAGCAAAGGCAAGCTTGGGAAGAACACAAAAGTGCTCCAAGGGACAAAGGGATGCAGACTAAAGCACAAGTTCCAAAAACAATGGACTATAGTTTCTTTGCTCTCAATTCTATCATATGCCTTCAATGTACCAAAGAGTTCCTTATATAGCTTTTCAAAGGGGTAATGAAAGGTCGAATATGAGCGATCTCAAGGCATATGGAAGGCTAGGAGTCAAGTGAGTCGGATCCATGTCAAGAAAAAATCCAAAAGGATTTGGATTATGCACACATCCTGATGTACGTGGTTTTAGGGGTCAAACCCATGTATATACACGATTAGGGGTTTAAAAGTCGCGTGTATGAATTTTCACATGTTTATAGGGATGGTTAAGGAAACATCAAAGAACAAAAAATGGTCCAAGGGGTCTAAGGAGTCAGCAAAGGGACAAGGGAAGGCCATACAAGTGTGATTCACCTGGAGTGGTAAAATCAGCTATAACAATACTTTCCTAACTGATTCTAGGTAAAATTAGAGAGTGGAGCCCTGTTTTTCAAGGCAAAGGATGTTTCGATACATTCTCCAAGTAAGCCTTGTGTGTCGAGGTTGTCTTGAGTGAGTCCATGGAAACTTAGAGAGTTTAGGACTTGGATTATGAGGGTCCAATATCTAGATCATGAGGGCCTAGGTGGATGATGTGTGATGTAATCCTACTCCTGGTTTTTTCGATGGATGAGTTATGAGGTCTCCTCAAGGGACTGGACACCCCTTGGAGGAATAAATCTAAAACATGACCATGGAATAGTGGGAAGATGAGATGATTAAATCATTATGATACATGTATTCCTTATATATGACGATATGAGCTTTGAATATGGCACATGTGGACCATATGAACCAAGAGGAGACATGTCAAGACCTAACGACTTGATGGACAAGCAAACACCCTAATGAGAAAGGCTACATGACGTTATAAGTTATGATAGCTGTGGGGATTCACATCATATATATATTGTCAAGGTGGTCATGGAAGAGTGTAACGTTAATTCTAATAATATGAAGAGTGTAATGTTAATTGTAACACCCCGGTTTTCACCCCATTTGCATTAAATATATATGATATAAATATTGCATGGAATCACGGCAAGAATCTCAAGGCCAAGGCCCTACCATTGATTGATGTTTTATGTATAGGTGATCAAGGTTGATGCCTACAGTGTATGGTGCTAAGTCAAGCACAATATATAATTTTGGACATCATATAAATATGCAATTTAATAAAAAACCCACAACCAACTTTGTCAATGCAACAAATAATGATATGGGGGTAGGATTTACTAAGGAACAGGGAGGGGGGAATGTTTAACATTGATATTTTGGGGAAAATCCATGTGTCAAAAGGAAACACCCAAAAACGTATTGCCATTCCCTCATGCACTCATGTTTTAGGGAGTGGTGGGACGTTTTGATCATCCATCCTTCACATTTCCAGTTTCTTTTGTTCCTCATTGTGCATGCCTAGTCCATCATCGAGCTCTCAATAGAACATCGTGGTCCATTCTGGTCATTCCCTATTCCATTATATTCATGTGTGCTACGTGTTCATCCTATTTACAGAACCGTGTTTTGATCTGGGTTGTTTGTATGCTATTTCGATCCTCAGTGTTGTTGTGCAATGGTATCCTCTGTCAAGGAGTGAGTGGAAGCTTGTTTTGCTGTGTTGACATTTTGGTTTGCTGTGTGTGCATATTTTTACTTGGTTTGAACTAGTTTGGAGTGGAATTGGATCTGAACTAGATTGATAAACCTAGTGTAGGAAGGAACCTCACAAATAGATCTAGAGGGGTTGGTTTTCTTCTTTGCACACCCTAAACAACACTGGAATGGAAGGTGTAGCCTAAGGGACTGTGTACCAGAGAAGGGGATGATTCCTTGTGTTGGGTGTGTATATTTTTTAGGAGCTAACCCCTATCTAGTGCAGGTGTCCATAGCTCATTGGTTGAGCTCACTAGCTTAGTAGTTCAAGTTTTCCAGCTCCTTTGCAGCCTGATAAACCCATTTGTTAGTTGGCTTGGATGATTAGCTTGATAACCTAGTAGTATATTGACTTGTTTGTTTGCAGCCTAATAAACCCATCTGTTATTGGCTTGGCTGAGTTTTGTGGTATCCTTGGCTATGTGTGAGCTTGCTAGTGTTACTTATTCCTTGTGGGAATCATGCCCAGCTTAGGGGTGGAAGTGCTGCTAAGAGATTGATGAGTGCATTGGCCTATGGTTGGGTGGAACGTTGCAGTGATGTAGCTGGTTGTAGGACAGACTTCTTTTAAATATAAGTATCTCTATGTTAATCTCTGTATTTGTAATTACTTAATGAAAATGCTACATGTGTTGAAATTGATGAATTGCTTCCATTGTATAATTGCAATTGTATGCATTTGTGTATATTTCTTTCAATACATTTCTAAATTACGTTATGAGACTTAGATGGCTGGATTGGTGATGGCCTAAATGATCAAATCTTCCCAAGAATTCTGTTAACAGGTTGGATTTTTTTCCACAACTTGTGGGATGTGGAAACATACTTCGGTAAATTCTGTTCCCCGCATATTTTCCTTCCACAACTCTCCTTTCCGCATGCAGGATGCGGGATGCGGGAATGTGGGATGTGCGATGCGGCTTCACGATCTCTATTTCCATAACTAATTATTTCCGGAACGTTCTATTCCGCATGCGGGATCCGGAATGTGGGACCTCAATTTCCATATTTTCCCGATTCCATAGACTCAAGCTTTCCGTAGAGTTGATTTTTATGGGTCGATTGTCAGCCGTTGATTTGATCCCAGATGCGGAACAGATTGTGACTGGCGATTTTCGTCACGATTTTCTCCACCATTTGATGTCCTATGAGATTTTTCTTCGTAGATAGTCGGATTGAGCACTGACAGAACCAATTTATCTGCTATTGGGAAGTTAAAAAATTTACACAGATTTCAATAGATTGAACTTTGAGCTGGATTCTCCTACAACAATCAGAGCGAGTAGTTGTGGTCACGTTCTCACACTAGTGGATAGGAGGGGACATAACATAATTATAATAATGTGAATACATAAAATAAGAAGTCATAATGTAAATTTATAATGTGAAGACATAACTATAACGTGAAGACATAACATAATAATTCATAAAGTGAATTTACAATGTGAAGACATAACTATAACGTGAAGTGATCCATATGGAGATCGGTGGCCACCCAACTATTCCACTGGATCAAAACAATTGTCCATTTTGGTAGTTTCCTAGTTATTTTTCTATGTTTTTTCGGGTCCTAAACTTTCAGGGCCGTTATGAGGCCCTAAACAACAGTTTTTTGCGATTCGGGGGTCTAAATGGTTTCCAACAACATGAAGATCTCCTGGCACAACACTAATGAATTCCACTTAAAGCAGTCATTGGTGGTAGAGATCAAAGCTTTATAATTACATCCCTATTCTGATTTAGAACCCAATGTAACAACCCTAGACTATGGGAAGTAGATCATTGATGCATAAATCAATGTCACTGTTGCTACCACACAATTTCAACTAGAGGAACTTGAAGAGTCATAGGTAGAGGAGTGCCTCTTCCACTTGCAAATTTGGGTGAAGGGAATCCCACTACATTTTGTTGTTGAAAACAATAGCCGAAAGAACCTAATATCAACATAAGTTATCAAGATATTGGAGATTCCGACAACACCACACCCATAACCCTACAACATCGGTTGGATAATCCAAGGACGTGGTATCCACGTTACTCATAAATGTTTCCTACCATATGGCATCATCCCATAGTCTTGGAGAAAGCGACTTGGATTCTATGATACAGGTGGACATCTCCTTCAGTTTTCTATTCTTGCACTTTTCCATACCATTTTGATAAGTCATGTAGGGAACAATATGCTGCATTTGAATGCCAGCATGAGAAAAAAAATGCTACAATTATTTCTTAACATATTACCCTCCATTATTAGTCTAAAAGGTCTTAATCTTGTTTCTAGAAAAATTCTCAACAAAATCTCTAAAATCAGGAAAAAATTCAAACACCTATCACTTATTCTTCATAAATAAACCCAACATAATCTTGAGAAATCATGTACGAAGGTTAAAACATATTTTTCATTAATCAAGGAAAGAGTAGGAATGGGTCTTATGATGTCACTATGGATAAAGTATAAAGGTGCATATGCTCTCTCAATTCTACCTTTCTCATACTTGCGCTCTCGATGCTTGCCAAGGATACAACCTTGACAAATGCCTTTTGAGAACTTAATGTATGGAAACCCATACACCATTGGATGTTTATGCAAACATTGCAAATAGTTAAAGTTGAGGCAACAAAACCTCTCATGCCACAACTTTCTGGTCTCATTGGCATGTGTCAGAAGTGCATATGGGGATGAGTAGGGGAGAAATTGAGAAAACTTGTAAACTTTAGAATTGTGATCTGCAGCTCCTAGTGCTATAATTTTTCTAGTAGAAATTTCATAAATATATACTTTATTAGAAGTGAAGGTGAATTTATTGGGAGTTCCAATGTGTGTCATTTGATATATAGAGAGAAGATTTACAAATATAGCAGGAAAATACAAGACATTTTTGAAGGATCCATTTCCTAAATAATTTTTTCCCTTACCTTTGGTTGGAACCTTAGATTCATCTCCAATTAATATTAAAGTCCCACCAGAGGATTCAAAAGTAGAGAAGGGATCCCTTGTGGAATCCATATTCTTGAATGTACCAGAATCAATAATGAATTAAGAGGAACTTAAAATGAGTTCCTTCAGAGCATGGCACCTCTCTCTATCTTATGAACTTGAGCTTGCATCTTTTCTCCTTGCACTCTTAGGATTAGGAATATTGTTGTTTTCTAGAATTTGAGCCATCATGCCAATGGTTTTCTTCATACAAGAACTTTTAGAATACCAACATTTATGATAGTAGGTGTAGTTAGTATTTTCCTTCTTCTTCTTCTTCTTCTTCTTCTCCTTTTGCTTGTCCTTCTAAGGATTCGACGACTCAACTGGTGGTTTGGAATTCTCCTTCTTTTGATCTAACACCTTCTTATCTTGGGCCTTTTTTCCATTTGTATTTCTTGGAATCACCTGTAGAAAGTGTTTTGTCTTTTGATGGATTAATGGACCCCATTTGGAACAATTTGTACTGCTCCTAAGTGAGATAATCCATGAATTCTTCCAAGAAAGCATCTTCCAATTTTGAACAGTTAACTTGCTTGCAAGAAAAGTAGATACAAAGAATGAGTATTTTGGACACAATTTTGAAAGTATTGATAAAACTAATTGTTATTCTTTCTTCTCGATCCCCCACTATTTAAATTGAAGAACCAAAGATTTAAAATTTATGAAGAAGTCTTGTATGGAGTCAAGAGTGTTGGGACTCAGTGAAATCAATTAATTTTCCAGTTGATGGCCCCTGAATTCATCTGTCTTTCCAAACAATGGTTCAAATTTGAGACACACTTGATTTACAGTGGTTAGTCCATCCAGATGAAAAATAATTTCTTTGGAAGTGTTGAGACAAAGTAGACCATACATTTCATCCATCATGTTATACTATTTTTCCTTCTCTACAAATGAGTTTGGTTCGAGCTTAGTTCCCATGAATACTCTGTAAAGGCCCTTTATCCTTATAAGTATCACCATCTTTTCTTCGCAATCAAAATAATTGAAAGGAGTGAGAATTATTATCTGAGACTGCTCCATTTTCACCGTTTCACTCCAGTGAGATTAAAAACATGTAACTTTCACTTTGAAAAACACTTAGGAAGAAAATTTCAGTTAGCACAATTAATCTCTACTTCGACACTAAGCATATCTGGGAGTTCATCACACCTAGGTAGAATCCAAAGGATAAATCCAATGTATTCAAGGAAATGGTCCCATAATTTATGTGGAAACTTCATTGCTTCTAGTGATTCAATGAAAGTATCTGAGAAGGATTGGATGCCTAGTGCGCCCTGATACCATGTAAAATTTGAATCACATGTAACTTTCACTTTGAAAAACACTCAGGAAGAAAATTTCAGTTAGCACAATTAATCTCTACTTCGACACTAAGCACATCACACCTCGATAGACTCCAAAGGATAAATCCAATGGATTCAAGGAAATAGCCCTAGAATTTTTGTGGAAACTCCATTGCTTCTAGTGATTCAATGGAAGTATTTGAGAAGGATTGGATGTCTAGTGCATTTTGATACCATGTGAAATTTGAATCACAATAGTATATTGCAAACAATAAAATTCCTCACACTTGATCACTCGAATATTGCACAGACAATAAGAAAATTGATGAAGAAATTGATGCATAAATCATACATTAATTAAAAAAAAATTATTCATCAAAATTGTTCCAATGTGTTGGCTATCCAAATATATTACAATCAACAAAATTTGAAATCCAATTAAGGAATTCGAGTTGCTCACATGTGGCATCTTACATTAGGCAAAAATACCCCCTATTAGGTAACTATCCATCCCAAATCCTAGCATATGGTCACGAATTTGTCAAGTGGGCCTTGGTGAGATATGAGTGACCACAAAGCAAGGTAAGTATGGATTTTTATGAGAAAATATAGAAAGATGCTATGGAAACTAGTCACAACTTTCCAAACTCACCATTGAGAAACTTGCCAATCCTAACTCAAGGAGAAAAGAAGGAAAAAGATGCTAAAGCTCACAAAAGCATGATGGAAGCACTTAAGCCTCTAAAATCATGTAGAATAGCAATAAGAGTGTGCTCATGGTGAATAAAAAAAATGTGGTGGTTAAGTAGGTACTAGGGATCCCCAATTACTTATCCTAAACAACAAGAATTCTAATTAAAGCATATAATAATGTCTAGGAATATAATACTATTCTAACAAAATGACCAAGAGGATTATGCCAATAAATTATAGGAGTTGTTGAGATATGTCAAGTATATCATGTATGAAGAGGTCAAAATTTAGTGCTTTCCTCATGGATTACCTCAGTCCTACAAGGATATAATTGAGTTTGATGAACCTCAAACTCTACATGAAACCACACAGAAGGATAGTAAATGCTACGAGCAAGGAAAAATAAGGATAGAATTCCATAAGGAATTGAAGGAAATTAAAAAGGATAATTTCTACCAAAAAAGAAGGGGTTTAGGTCTCCTTATTTCATAAATTAGCAGAGGCAGCCACCACAGGGTGTGACTAATCCAACTAGGATGATGGAAGACAAGATGAGAGACAATAAATCCACTTCAATGTTGGGTGTGTGGAGAGGACCATTTTCTTAGGAACTATCCACATCGAAATGTGATTGCTAAGCATGCTTACAACATCCGAGGGTTGAAAATATGGTTCAAATGGAAAGGATCATCCCTAGAATCTATGCAACACTATAGGACTGCGAAGAAAACCATCAATCAAATGAATTTGAGGTTGAAAGTAAGGTTTCTAGGAAATCTATTTATATTTTAATTGAACTTGGATCTACTCACAGTTATATCACTCCTAAAATTGTTGATAATTGTTATTTTAAGAAAACAAATCAAGTAAATCATGGATAGTTCACCTTGACACTAGAACTAAGAGGAAAGTTAGTGGGATAATGGATAAATGTCCACTAGAAATGGATGGGATATTCACTTATGAAAATACATTTTTTTTCCACTTGGTTACTATGATGTTCTCATTGGAATGGACTAGTTCAAATTGCACAAAGTGAACCTTGATTTCTACAACAAGACCTCTGAACGTATTGACAAAGAAACAAGCCCAAGGATTGTCAAGGGAACTCTGAATATTGTTTCTATTAGAATTTTTTTTATCCTTGCAGCTAAAATGTTTTTTTAGGGAAAAATGCCAATTGTATACAACCAATGTATAGGGTATAACAGATAATGAAGTTCCAAAGTTGGAGGATTATCAAGGCTTGCAGGAATTCAGGGATGTGTTTCTCGATGAAGTGTGAGTGCTTCCTCCAAAGAGGGACATTGATTTCACAATTGATCTAGTGCTAGGAGCTGATCCAGTGTCTAAGTAACCTTACATAATCAGTACACTAGAATTGTTGGAGCTAAAAATGCAATAACAATATATATTGGAAAACAAGGAGAACCCATTCAATTTGTGTAAAATAAAGATGGAACAATCATGCCATGTATTGATTACAGGTATCTGAACAAAGTTATAGTGAAGAACAAGTGCGCATTATCTTAAATTGATGATCTCTTTGATTAAATGAGATGGGCATAGGTATTTTCAAAGATTGACTTGAGGTCTGATTACCATCAAGTGAGAATCAGGGAAGAAGACATCCACAAGACAACCTTTAGAACACGGTATGGAAATTATGAGTTTGAAGTGGTGCCATTTTGACTCACTAATGCACCAACTACATTCATGTATCTCAGGAACAATGTTTTCAAGAAATATTTGGACAAGTTTGTGCTTGTTTCCTAGATGAAATTTTTATTTATTCTAAGAAGGAAGAGGAACTTGAAGATAATTTGAGAATGTCTTACAAGTGCTCAAGGAGCATCAAATATTTGAAAAGATGAAGAGGAACTTGAATATAATTTGAGAATGGATTTGCAAAATCTTAGGGAGAATCAACTGTATCCAAATATAAGAAAGTGTGATTTCTATACAAAGGAAATTCATTATTTGGGTCACATTATTTTTGAGAAAGGAATATCGATGGATCCCAAAAAGATTGAATCCATTATGAATTATCGAACTCCAAAGAATGTGACAGACGTAAGATATTTTATGGGCTTTGATGGTTATTACAAGAGGTTCATTAAAGGATTCTCCAAGGTTTCATATCGAATCACTTCTTTGAAAAAGAAGGAAATGAAATTTGAATGAACAATGTGAAGGAAGCTTCTCAAGTGCCCCAATTTTGAAAATTGTAAACCCAGAAAATGATTTTGTGGTGTGCACCAATGCATGTAAACCTAGAATTGGAGGATTTCTTGTGTAAGATAATAATATGGTATACTACAAGTCAAAGAAGATGGAGAAGCATTAAAAAAAATCATGCTACTCATGATTTAGAACTTGTTGCCATAGTGCACACATTGAAAATGTGGATGCACTATTTGATGGGTAGGAAATTCGAGCCTAGAAAAAACCATTGTGGTTTGAAATATTTATTTTAGAAACCAACATTAAATGCCATGAAATCTAGATGGTTGTGATTTTTATGTGAGTTTGAGTTTTAGATCAAAGATATAAAAGGAAAATAAAATAAAGTGGTTGATGTAATAAGTAGAAAAATGCATGTGGCAACCGTTAGAATTTTTTAATCATATTTGAAGTAATAAATTTTTGTCTCTCTTGCTAAATATGACCAATGAGTGAAAATAAGAGAGAAATGACAACAACGAAATAAGTGGTTACTAGGTGTCAAACTCCTCTTTAACTCCTTTTGATCATTAATATGCATGGAATTAGATCTCCATTCAAAGCAAAACAACTCCTCTTATAATCAATATGCATGTATTTATCTCTTTTACAAAACTAAAACTAAGTTGAAGAGATGATTATTTAGGGGTTCCCATCAAGAAGTATAAAGAGAACATCAAGGTTCACACGATACCATTCCCATTTAGAACAAGGTTATGCTCCTCAATCTAGCCTCTATATGTAGCTAGGGTTTTCACCCTAGCTTGTGCTGATGGGCACCTACTAAGGAATCTGGATTCCTTAGTAGCAGTTCAATGATGTAAAAAGAAATAAACTGAAATGAAAACTAAGCTAAAGCAGAAAAAGTAAATAACAGAAAGTAAAAACAACAAGAAAATGTGTAATGATATTTTGTATTTATGTTACCTCTGATGAAGAGGTTGGTGGAGTCCGTTGCGCTGGTCCGATGTCGGTGGCTCCGAGCTCCGAGCTGTTCCTTCTCCTTCTCCGATGGTGGAAAATAGGCCAAAATGGGTCTCAATGGTGAAAATAGCTTGATGGTAAGCTAGGGTTTCATGAGATGTTTCGGCAGAGTAAGGGTGCTTATGACTGTGGATGTTAAATGAGGGGTCTCCATCACTTATTTATAGTTTTTTGGTGGTGGAGTGCTTGCCCATGGTTTTGGGAAACCATGTGGTTTAGGGCAGCTTGTTTAGGGTTT
>LPNX010771323.1:20185-47644 GCA_001517045.1 Pseudotsuga menziesii
AACACTTAGGAATGTAGTTATAATCAGCAAGATAGGGTTTAAGGAAACTTCCCTTTTCAAGTCCCACATCCTCACATGGAACTCCTCTTCTGCACAACAGCTGGTTAGCCTTCATAGTCCTTGCTACCTCTGGGCATGCAACTTTCCAGATTTGTCCATTTGATAGCAGCGGCCGTCATTAGCACTTTGCTGCTCCATGCTCAGATTCTGGTGACTTTCCCTTGTTCCCTACTGGATAATCTTTCCAACGCCTATCCACATGCTTCATTCCGACCTCGGGTGTGAAAACCACACCACTTCAAAAAATGAAGATTTTCACCAAATCTCGACATTTTACACGCAACTGCATTTTGGACTGGGTGCCAACTTCAACCATCTGTAAACCCCACTAAAAAACTGCTGAAAAATCTTGTTGAAGAACAGTCGAAATCTGCTGGAAAATCCCACTTGAAAATCTCAAATTTCCTCTGCAAAATCGGCTCTCATTTCGACTATCAGCCCGACGTTTCGGCAGTCGAAATAGCTAGCTTCTTTGCTGTATCGGCGACCAGAACCACTATCCATCAGATGGATAGTTCCTTAGGCATTCGCAATGTCGGGCAGTAAACCGTCTGTGGATTCCACGGCTAAAGGACTCATCGGCGATTGGAACAACTAAATTTTTCCGACATTTCGGGTCGATCCTCCTCTGGCTTCCGACGTATCGACGAACTGATCCTCTAATTTTCTCCGATGTGTTGGTGGTCCAATCCTCTAAAGTTTTTTGATGTTTCTGTACTTAGAAAAAAAAATTCTTTTTCGGAAATTTTTCTTCTTCTTTTCGCCGCCACATCGGCTGCTCAATCAACTATCCTTCACCGACGTTTCGGCTATCTTCGGAAGATCTCCGCTGAAACCGTAGCTCCGCCTTCAACTAATTTCTGCTGAAACCTTCTCTTCTCTTCCACCGCTATATCAACAACCTCATCTTCCATTTTCCTCTGATACTTCCCGTCGCATCGGCTACTCAAACAGCTAAATTTTGCCGACGGTTTCCATACTTAGATGAATTTTCAACTTTTCAAAATTTTCCCCTTTCTACTTTCTTCCGCCGACGGCATCAAAAGTCCTTTCGGCTAACTCAGCCGACGTATCGGCTGCTCAAACAGCTAACACCTTCCGATGATCTCAACACTTAGAAAAATTTTCAATTTTCACCCACGTCGGCTCAATCATGTACTTTCTGCCGCTGCTTGATCTTCTTTTCATCGGAAAAATAGTTCCATCAGCAGCCCCAACGGCGGAACACGATCTTCGATCTTCTTCCGATCAGTGAACTGATTTTGACCGGCATCGGCAGTCTTTTCTCGTCGGAAGTCTAGTGCTTTAGCTTCCGCAACGGCGAGCGTACGAACCACTATCTTCTTCCGATAGCCGACGATTTCTATACTTAGAAAAAAATTTCAAACTTTCTTCATGGCGTTGGCGGTCAGAGGCCTTACCCGTCGGACATGTAGTTGTTTAGCCATACACAACGGCGGACGCTCGAACAACTTTCTACTTCCGATGATTTTAACACTTGAGCAAAATTTCAAAACTTTCCTACTGTCGGTAATAGGATCCACTAACACTGCTGCATCGACGTTTTAGTCCCTTCGGCAGCCGCAACGATGAACAGACAACCACTAAATTCTTCCGCGGTGTCGACGACCCCAACATCTATTCTCTGCCGATAGACATCAACACTTAGAAAAAATTTCGTAATTTTCCCTCCAACTGTTCTCCGTCGGGCATGCTTCCTTCTAGCTCTTCTGCTACATCGGAAGTCCGTTCCACTAAGTGTTTCGATGAACTGACTGTTCAAACACTTAGGCAAATTCGTGGAAGTTTTCTGTCATCCATTTCTAATCTCTGCTGGGTAGAGAGAAATCCTGCCTCTGTCACTGCATCTTGGTGGTCCATTCAGGCCCATGCTACAACATGAGCTCTAATACCACTATGTAACGTCCTCGACCCTCCGATCGGCGAAGAGGACGCTACCCACACCACACAAACAGGCAAACAGCCCCATGAACATGAACAGACATCAATGATGAAATTAAAAATCTTAACATAACACATGCTAAGATGCATAAAACATACAAGGATACACAGTTACTCAACATTCCGCAGAAGCAACACACACATTCCAGCATTTAACATGTTCATCAGAATTCATGGAACAATAGATATAATTGCAGAGGTGAAACAGTCATGAGTACTTATCTTTTAATGAAGAACTCTCCCACAACCAGCTACATCGCTAAAACGTTCCACCCAACCATAGGCCAGCGTGCTCATCAATCTCTCAGCAACACTGCCACCCCCGAGCTGGGCATGATTCCTCAAGGAATAAGGGTCAATGCAGGCTTACACATAGCCAAGGTTTTCCAATCAGCCAAACCAACACAGCAAGGTTTTACCAAGTCATCAAGGAGCTAGGACAGGCTAAATGTCAAGCTGGTGGCCTCAACACCAGTCTTCTCATGCATACACAGCCTCTAATCCCACTCTCAACAGTCCAAAGACCAACCATTGCATACCGCAGCAAAACAATCCCTTCACAACTCTGTGAAGACAACCTGATGACAATCCCAACAAAGGGAGAAACACAGCTCAAGCCACAAGACAATTCAGAGTTGTTCTTGGCCCTAGTGTGGCCAAAACAACTCAGCACAACACCCAAAATACGTCCACAGCCTTAGCATCCAAGAAGCACCTGCAAAATCAGAATCAACATAACCATAGACTTCATCACTACAACCATCAAAAGTGATACAATAGTTGCATGTGCCTCTTAGATACTAAACACATACTGAAGCACCCATTTCACTGTTGCCCAATGCTCTTTTCCTGGATTTTCCATGTATCTACTAACAACACCAACTGCATGTGAAATATCCAGTCTTGTACTTATCATCACATACATTAGACTTCCTACTGCATTAGCATATGGTATATGAGACATATACTGTTTTTCTTCATCATTTTTAGGACTCAAACCTGAAGAAAGCTTGAAATGAGAAGCTAAAGGGCTATTAACAGGTTTTACCTTATCATACCAAATCTCTGAAGTATTTTCTCCACATACTTCTTTTGTGATAACCACAACTTGCCATTTTTCTTATCTCTATGTATCTACATGCCCAAGATCTGATTTGCTACTCCTAGATCTAATCCGAATTTATGCGTGAACGAAATGAAAGAACATATACAGAATCATAATAACAAACATTTTGCAAAGATAACAGAGATATAGTAAACAAATATTCTATTAAATGACGGAAATAGAACAGACTGTAATACAATTGCTAGAATGGTGGTAGCTATCTCTGAGAAGAGATGTGGATGCTACGCTCATCCGTGCCAAGCTGAATACAAAATGAGGCCAAAGGGGCCTATTTATAATAATAATGAGGGTGAGAACCCCAAAATTCCAAAACGTAACCCTAGAAGATGAACCGTCATAAAGTTTGCGGCCCCAAGGTGGTAAGTTGAACAGTCAACTTCCTGGGGTCATAACTTTTGCATATGATCTCCGATTTGGGTGTTCGATAGCTCGTTGGAATGGTCTGTCTAAGCTTTACAACTTTTGGTCAACCAAATGAATTCCAATGGCAACCATTTGTCCTTGAACCTCCAAAAAATGTCGTATAGGGCCTCAAAACGGCCCCGAAAGTTTAGGACCCAAAAAACTGTAGAAAAATAACTAGAAAACTGCCGCAATGGACAATTGTTTTGAGCCAGTGGAATAGTTGGGTGGCCACCGATCTCCATCTGGATCAAGATCCTTCATATCAAATTTCATAGCCAACTCAGCCTTTAACCTGTTGATTTCAAACATGCTCTTGCTTGCGACAAGCATATCATCAACATATAACACCAAAATAATGAACATGTCATTTTCCAACTTTTTAAAGTACACACAATGATCATACTCACTCCTGGTAAAATTTTGACTCACCATGAAAGATTCAAATTTCTTGTACCACTGCCTGGGAGACTGCCTCAGGCCATACAATGACTTTCTGAGCTTGCAAACAAACCTCTTCTTGCAATTATGAACGAACCCTTCTGGTTGTTCCATGAAAATTTCCTCATCTAAATCCCCACATAAGAAAGTTGTTTTGACATCTAGCTGCTCTAACTCCAAATCATATGAGGCAACTAGTGCTAACAAAATTCTAATAGAAACAAGTTTTACAACTGGTGAAAAAATCTCATGAAAGTCAATACTTTGTTTCTGAGAAAACCCTTTTGCAACCAGTCTCACTTTGTACTTTGATACAGTGTCATCAGCTCCTTTCTTCAATTTGAACACCCATTTGCAACCAACTGTGGCGTCCCGACCCTCCGACCGGCAAAGAGGACGCTACCCACACCACACAAACAGGAAAACAGACCCATGAACATGAACAAACATCAATCCCGAAATTAAAAAGCTTAACATAACACATGCTAAGATGCATAAAAGATACAAGGATACAGAGTTACTCAGCATTCAGTGGAAGCAACACACACATTCTAGCATTTAACATGTTCATCATAATTCATGGAACAATAGATATAATTGCAGAGGTGAAACAGTCATGAGTACTTATCTTTTAATGAATAACTCTCCTGCAACCAGCTACGTTGCTGCAACGTTCCACCCAACCATAGGCCAGCGTGCTCATCAATCTCTCAGCAACACTGCCACCCCCCATAATGAATTGGCTATTCCAGTACTTTTCTTTGTCAACATAATGAATTGGCTCTCTCTCTATCTCCATTGTGAGTCTGAAGAGTATTTTGGAGCATAGTTGCATCTCCATGTCCTCCTTCCATTGGCGGTAGTTGAAAGGAGTGAGAAGTTTCATTGGAGGGGCCATTTGGAATGTAATGGAAGAGACTGAGTTGTTGTAGCGAATGCAATGAAGGAGACTGAGCTACTTGTAGCGAATGCAGTGAAGAAGACTGATAAACCTATAAATCACATGATTAAATAGACAAAATAAGGTCGACAGTTTTCACTTTTGGAATTTTCATCACACCCAGCATAGTTGATCAAGCAAGCTTGATCAACAATTCCTTTACTTCGGATATTAAGTGATAAATTTTTCGCTTCTAGTGTAGTACTGGAAGGAGCAAATTTGCTCAATTTTTTTTTTGATCCAAGTATGGATCTATAGTAGGAGAAGTGCCTTGTCCTACCAAGGCTCTGATACCATATTAAATTGAGCACATATATCTATGGACCAACACACAACTCACAAGATAGATCATACAATTTACTCAGCAATTGAAGAATGAAACAGTGCAAAAATGGCTTGCAACTGTGAATGCTTTCATTAATCAAAAGTAATTAGATAATTAACTACAATTAAGTAGAATGGCTAAATAGCCTCAAGCAATTCGAATCCATGTGAGTAAATTCGAATTGATTGGAATCTACTTAACTGAATGGTTAATTGACCTTGTCTAAATCATTATCGGAGTTCAAAACCCAAACTCAAGTGTCTAATTCAATGTTGACTAGTCTAACTGACTGAGGTAGGTGGGTAAATGCACCTCACTTGCATGCATCCATGCAATCCCAATGCTAAATGAGTAGAATTGAATGTAAGGGACTAGAACTGAATGCAACTAACTCTTAACTGAGCTTGACTAGTCACCAACTGAACTCAACTGATGGAGGTTGGTATTGACACCCCCAATGGCTCCTAATTGTAGGGATTGATATAAGAGGCTCCTAAATTGATGCATGCAAGTGCAATCAGTGATAGTTGGCCTCAATTAGTGTTCACCACACTTTAGTAACCGGTACATGTGCCCCAATTAGGCCAAGTGGACCCAATGGTTCCAGTGACTAAAAATAGACTGAAAGGACTCCAAATTTAGACATACTCCTGATTTAGACATAATTGAACAAATTGGACAAGGGAGGATTATAATCCTAACATGATGGATCCCTATAAATTGATGTAATATATTCTTAAAAGGACCATGAATTATGCGAATATCATCTCATAAAAGAAGGATGGAGAAAAATAAGAATGGGACAAGAAGGATGGTGGCAAGAAAGAAGGAGGGAGAACGAGGAAGGTAATGGTGCTAGGGATAAATATGGAAGCGGGCAGAATATTGATGGTGAACAGGATAAAAATGGACAAGGTGTTGGAGAACCGTGGAATTAATAAATCAAGGAGATATACATTCTAGAAGATATTGTTTCTATGTATTGTAATAACATTGAAGAATAAGTGAGAATAAAAATATATAATAGAAACAAAAGGAACCAAAAAGATGCCATTATAAATTGGTCCATATGAACATCTATTTATAGCACCAAAGTGTAACTACTCCATTGAAGTGAGGAAGACATAGTTGACTTTGATTTCACAGGTCACATAATGAACTCCTTGATTTGATCTTCCTCAACCTATCCATCAATCAATTTCCATTGTCAACCTAACCAACTATTTAAATGCTCAATCACTCGCTCATTCAACCTCTTAACCAAATCTTCTAGTCCACTATCAATTATCAAGTGATTGTATCCAAATGATTTGTTGTTCTGAGGAACATATTGTTCAAACCCCTCCCCCCATCTTTACAATGCTCTTGAGATTCATGATTTGAAATCAATTTATGTGTACACGCCTGTTAGGGTTAACCTTGACTTGAGATCGAGTCAAAGTTGGTTTAGGTCTAGCACATGGTTTGGGCACATGGTTTGTTGTAGCCCATGGTATTGTCCCATGGTATTGCATGTGATGAAGCCTTTATAAGGCTTGAGGATACTCCATTGTAAAGTGGTCTGGAGGTGAGCGGTGACTAGCTCACTTGGCTTGGATGGCTGGTTTTGGCCATGTAATGAAGATCTTCATTGGTGCTGGTTTTCCCCGCATGGGGTTTCCAGGGTATATTGTGTGTCTATCTTGAATGTTGCTTGCAATGTTTATTTTCTCGCATATTGTTATTTAATGTTGCTCGTTTTAAACCTAACAACGCCCCCCCATAAATGTAGTTTCTTGAAGCCAAAGGATAACTCAAAGTTTTGCAAACTTATCTTCCATTTAAGGATTCATAATTAATATATCAACAACTTAATCATGTATCCTTTAAGAGCTAAGAGACACAAAAACATCTTGTACCAACTGCCTCAAATGATGAGCATGAAACTTCACTTTGATTTTCTTAATACACTACAGTAAAATCCTATACATGAAATCTAAGCTTACCCATGATATTATGGTTTCATGTTGCCTTTGTGCCAACATTAGTTGCACAACAATTTTATGCTCGTGTAAAAAAGAGACCACCTTATGCTTTTTACAAGATGAGACTATGGGTCCAAATCCATGTTTCCCTTGCACCAGCATTATTTGCACAACAATGTTATGCTTATGTGTAAAAAAGAGACCACCTTATGCTTTTTACAAGATGAGACTATGGGTCCAAATCCAAGTTGAAACACATAGAAATACATAGTTTTCTTTTCATCTCCATGTCCCTTGGATCTAGCATGAATCAAGAGACCACACTAACAACAAAGAAAATAACAGGTAAACTATGAGTTAGATTAAAAAGGCTACCAATAAGATACTTATATTGAGTAGCATCAACTTATAGAGAATCACGTTATTTAGTTAGATTTATTTTTGACTAGTAAGTTTTAGGACATTGTTTAAAATTTTCCATTTTGAGACTCTTTAATATATTCAATATATATTTAGGTCGAAAAACAAAGATAGCATCATCCATTTGCAACACACAGATTCCTGAAAACAAATGCAACAAACAAAGGTATTCCATCTCAATGTATCTACTAATTGTTTCTTCAAACCCAAAATTAAGTCAACGTTACTTCCAATAATGACTAAGTCATAAACATACAATGCACTGAATTAAGGTTTCACCATTTGCATGTAAAACATATATATTGTGATCTAACTCACAGGGTTTGATACTAAGATTGAGGAAAAAGTGATCAATCTTCTCATACCATGTCCTAGGGGCTTATTTTAAAATTTAGACCATACAATGGTTTCTCTAATAGAAAAATAAGGATACCATCCTTCTCAAAACTATTGGCTTACTCCATATAATTCTCCTTAGTGTGATCACATTGTAAGAAATAACTTTTTGCATCCATTTAATGTACCTTCCATCCAAAATTAGTAGCAAGTGAAAGGATTAGTAAAAAAAATTTGATTTTCCATAAGGGCATGTATTTCATTATAGCTGAGGCATTCTTACTAAGAAAAAACCTTGATACTTAACAATCATTATTCCTTTAAGCATCACCTTCTTATGTGAACTTGATCTTACAAACCCATCAATTGTTCACCACTTTCATTCCTTGTGGTCGAGGGACTAATTCCCATGTTTAATTCTTTATTAAAGAATGATACTCATAAGTCATAGCATTCTCCCATTTAGGTCACTCATGTGCATCTGCATATGTATTAGGATCGCATGCCTCTAGTACATGTGTCATTATAGCAACACCACCATGTCGTTTTTGAGTTATTGTCCTCCTCAAGTCATTTACATCTCCTACATTAGCTCCAATAACTTCAATTATCTAAGTTGTCCCTCCAAGAAGATAAAATGTCCCTTGTTGAAGGAGTTCCTATACCAAAATTTCAAATAGTTTATTAAGAAGGGGTCAAAAACTTGTGGTTGAATTTACTATGGAAGGTTGACTATAGGTCATTTATGGTAAAGGAGTCATCTATCCATTTGATGATCCCATGTTGTAGTCAGTTGACTCATAAATATTCAAACATTCTAGTTGACCACTGCTTAACAACCAGAAGAGGAATTCAATAAAATAATACCTAAGTTATTATCATGAAATGTGATATCCCTCTTGCAAATAATATATTGTTTGGCTAGGTCAAACAACCTATATGTTGTTGACTCTGTAGAGTATCCCATCATAATAAAAACATGATTCTTTGCATCTGTCTAATTTCACTTATCACATAGAATATGAACCCACACTATGCATCCAAAGGCCGTGAGGTGTCCAAATGAGGGTGTTCTCATACTCCAATAGTAAGAGTATTAATATTCCATACTTCTTTAGTTCGAGTCAAGTTTATAAGATGATTTGAGTGATAGACACATTTTTCCCCAAAAATAGTCAACATAGCTTTGGCCTAAAACAAACATTGTGTCAGTTTGACCAAGGTTTTACTCTTCCCTTAAAAGAAAACTCTATTAAGGTGTGTAAGGTCTTGATCTATGCCAAGAGATATCATTAAGTGACAAGTATCTCTCAAAGGACTTTGTAATATCCCCCAACAAATAAACATTTTTCTTGTAATATTTTTAATTTACTGTTTTATTTTTAAGATTGGCTGGTTCTGGAAACCACCAATAGGTCCTTGAAGGACAGATGTAATCGAAACATTTTCTTTTAGTGAAACGATGAATGATGGGGATAGTCATGTTAAATGAGGAAAATATGTGTGTGAGATTGGGGGGAGTTAATCTTAGGAAGTACACTAAGCATCGAAACGCTGAGATAATGCAGGCACACCCTGGAAAAAGAGGAAATGTAGTGGGCGACAGAGATTACTTAGGGGATGGGTCGTAGCTACAAAATACCTAGAATCAAAACTATAAAGAGAGGAATACGCGAGGAGGCAAGGGCACCGCTGAGTATGCAGGAGAGGAGGCACTCTTGCGAGTGAATACTCTATGTTAGTAAGTGGTTTCACATTGAGAAATGAGATCTAAGGTTGGTCGTCTCCGCTCTCGGCACCCATAGTTTAGCTCGGGGTGATTGAGGACATAGAACATTTGTGCCTAATCTATGGTTGGATGGAACGTGGATGCTCCCTCTTAATTCGTCTTGTTGTACACCTAGTTTCCTTTTATGTCTAAATCATTGTAGAATGTTGAGCTCAGGGTATACATGGAACATGTATTTGTTGCATGTGGATTAATATCTAGAACATGTATTTGTTTCTTATGTTTTAATATCTAGAACATGTATTTGATTCCTGTGTTTTAATATCTGGAACATGTATTTGTTGCCTGTGTTTTAATATCTAGAACATGTTTTGTTGTCTGTGTTTGAATAACTAGAGCATGTATTTGTTGCTGGAATATTTTGGGGTTTGGGTAAAACGTTGCCATGCTTATCTCCTGGATTTTACTAGATCTAGCATAATCGCTATAAAGAAAGATCATGTGAGTGATTTGGGTTTTGAGTAAAATGTTGTTGTGTTTAACCTTTTGAGTTTTATTAGATCTGAAGGTATTACTGCAAGGAAATATCATTTGCATGTGTAATGTTGCTTGCGTTAAGGCCCAGAAACTAGAAAATGTATTTACTATTCTATTGTTGTTTGCGTTAAGATATGGGGCGGGGGAAAATGTATTTGATCATTTATTGGTACCTGCGTTAAGACCTTAAGCATGAAAAGTGTGTTTGGTGATTTGTTGGTTTCTGCAAGGGTATATTTGGACACCCAGTAACTATGTGTTCAATACCCAGATGCAAGGGTTTCCCTTTAGGGAAGATTAAATTGCTCTTTCTGGATTTAAAACCCTTCCAAGCTAAGGGAAGTCCCTGTTTATTACTTTCAATCCTTAAATAAACGTGAAGCTGTGAAGGAAAAGATTTGCTGTTGAAGTCTTCCTAAGAAACTGACTGCTGAGAAACACCATAGAATCCCTAAAGATAAACTTGTTTTAAGCAACGAACCCTGCCCTAGGAAGCGAGGTCAACGAATGTTGTTAATCCCTTGGTTTTACCAATAATACTCGGGAAAAACTAAGTAAAAATCTAGGGCCAAAAGGTCCGTAGAAGCCTAAATATCTTAAGAAAAACCATTTACTTTCACAACCCGTAATCTGCACTGCAGAAGTGGAAAGAGAAAGTTAAGTTATAAAGAACTTAAGGGTTTTTGCAACCCCCAATTTGCATTGCAAAAGTGGAAGAGGAATTTAAGTTATAAATAACTTAAGGGTTTATACAACCTGCAATATGCATTGCAGAAGCAGAATTTTGGAAGGGTAAATTTGCAAAGAATTTTGTGCTTTCCGCAATCCGCAATCCACATTGTGGAAGCAGAGTTGCGGAAGAGTAAAAATTGTAATATATTATGTGGTTTCCACAATCCGCAATCCGAATTGCGAAAGAATAATTGCCGAAAAGTAAAATCGTAAAGGATTATGTGTTTTTCGCAATCCGCATTGCGAAAGCAAAATTGCGGAAGAGTAAAAGTGTAAAGGTTTATGTGTTTTCTGCAATCCGTATTGCGGAAGCATAAATACAGAAGGGTAAAATCTTAGTGAAGTTAAGCATTTTCGCAATACCCAACCCGCATAGTGGAAGCGGGATCCCGGAAGGGAAATCTATAGATTTCAACGACACAATCCGCGATCCGGAATACGCATTGTGAAAGCGGAGTTGTGGAAGGAAAGGTCCATTGTGGAAGTCTTTTTAAGCTAAGGTTTTGGATTTGGATTTCATGAAAGCTTAGGATAAATATTTAAGGTTATTTTCAAAGTATTTCCTTGTATTTTTGTGATGTTTGATGAATCGTCCATAAATTCGAATAACCATGAGATGGGTTTGTAATAAGCATGAAGTCCACGGTTAATATATATAGCAAATAATGAATACAAGGGTTTATGACTAATGACATATATTTTATGTAAGGAAAAATTGTTTATATGCATTTTTGGTGGGTTATATGGGTATGTTATAGTCTTCCCCACATATTCTCCTCCATTTTTTTATCTTAAACATTTCAGAAGTTTATCACCTTGTTTTTTACCTAATGCCCTAGATTCCTTGAGTTTCTCAAAGACAACATCATTATTCCTCAAGCAATATACCCAAGTGAACCTGGGAAAATAATTAATGAAATTCAAAACATACGTTGCATTTGCTAATGATGGTTTATTCAAGGTATATAGGTCATTGTGGACAAGTTCCAAATGAGCCTTTTCTCTCCATGTCTTCCATGTTTCAAAAATATCCTACCAATGCTTCCCTAGAACAAACACTTCACATACACTATTAGGGGAAGAAACCCTACATAGTCCAATAACCATGTTATGCGTCACCATTAGTTTCATACATAAAAAAATCAAATGTCCATGTTTTTCAATCCAAGTTCTACTTTAGTTGTTAGCCTTTGCTATGAAAGGAGTAGACAATGGATCCATTTTGGGAAAGTCATGGAACTGATACAAATTTTCCTTGGAATCAACAATATCCTCAACAAAAACAATCAAGTTACTATGCATAGTATCTTTCATAACAAAACAATTTGCTCAAAATTCAACCTTCTTGCTAATTTGAGTTAGTTAGGATATAAACAAAAACTGGCTCTCAAAATTGGTGCATGATACAAATTAATGATCACACCATTATTAGATTCAATTTTACCACAACTAATGAAGAAAGAGTATAATCATCAACCACAAAAATTTCCTTTTTTTGTAGGCTTGATCAATGAAGAAAACCTAAAAGCATCCTAATCCATGTGATGGGTACAACTAGAGTTGACCTCCCAATCGTTTTTTAGAAGTGTGAGCATGCAAGGCCTAAGAAACACTAATACAAAATATATATTTATCTACCTTACCTTATGAAAGTTGGTTCTATAACTCAGACAACCGTCTCCTCCAAGATTTATGAATCTATATTCAAGGTCTTTAGCATTCTATCAACAAGACCTCTCCATGTGTCCTAGTTTACCACTATAACAATATGTCTTCTTCTTCCTACCTTTCTTATCCAAATCATGATCATCACGCTTCTTCTAATAGCCAAGTTGAGACAATCTCATTATTTTTATTGATTGCTTACAAGACTTCTTTCTCTATAGTTTTGTCAACCTTTTCCCTTTGACAATGGGCGTGTTACTTAACTTCAGGTTTTCCTTCATCAATCAATTTTTTTGTATGTCCTAATTATTAATCCACATAAAGAATCAAAGGAATAAGCATTACTATATTCTTTCATGGAATCCCAACTAGCACAAAATGTTGAACAAAATACATCATAGGGTATCTTAAGGTTGATCAAGATTAGTTCTATGAGATGACAATCTTTCTTTGAAAAACTTATTTCACATTCCCCCAATTTCAATTGTAGCTCCTTCATGCAACCCATAAAATCTTCAATTATTTCAAAGAAAAGATAATAAAGAGATATCGACTCTTTCTCAATTTGCATAACTTGAATTTCATTAATCTTATCAAATAAACTCTTCATTTTCTTCCAAACTTCATTCAAGCAATCAATACCACTTGTATAGAAGTGAATCTCCTTGGTGATGTAGGCCATTACAATGCCTACAACCTCATCCTTCTTATTGTTGATGACAAACTTTTAATGATTATCCGTTAGATCTAGAACTTTTGTTGATCTTGTTTCAATCACAGACTCAATTTCATGACAATGACATTGGGTGTTTTTATCTCTTTCATTTTTCATTTTAAAAACTTCTTCAATAACTTCTTTATAGGTAGCCAACTTTTGAGTCTTGATTAAAGCTAAAATGTTGAGGTGCATATAAAAAATGGACTAGTTTATTCGTTACCATTTTTAGCTAGTTTTAAACAATATCTCATTACTACAAGAGTTTTTAATAATCTCTACTTTGTTTTAATCGCAATACTTGAGAAAATAAAAGGTAGAAAAGTAAGATTTAGAATAGTTGTATTCTTGATCCAATGTCTTAATGACTTCTTTCCCATTTTAGAAGATATACAAGTCCCTAGCTTATCAATACCATTTGGGAAAACTCTTAAAGTGAACCTTTTTTTTTCTTAATCCTCTTTCGCTCCTTATCTCCTTATATAACTTCTAAAGTAAACAAATGATCGTTTCCATTTGTTTTCTCCCGGCAGCTAAGAATCTTGAAGGGATTGAACATAACCCATTCACCTTATGTATTTTGTTCTCTTTATTTTGTTTTCTACATCTATTGATCTCCCCGCTCTTTATGCGCTCTTCTTTCTTTACGGAACCTTTCTTCACTTCTCTATTTTTTTTGGGTATGGGATTACCATTTTCTTCTTCAAATTCTTCTTCAATTAAAAAATAAATGAGGATTCCTAAATTCAATTATTTATTTTTATAGTGGAATGGGTTTCTATTAGCTTTTAGAGAATAATTTTTTATTTATTTAGTGTTTTACTCTTTTGAAATAATGTGGGAACAAACTATTTTTCAAATACAATTTCAAGTGAAAATGATTATTAAACTACAATTTTTTAAATACAAACATCTTAAAAGATATTCTTGATTTTCATTTAAATGTAAAATTTCATATTGATGATAAGATTATTAAAAGTGCTATGAACAAAAAAAATCATAAGAAAAAAGAATATTTGATAAAGAATTGATGATAAGATTATTAAAAGTGTTATGAACAAAATAATATTTGATAAAGAATTGGAAGAGGGAAAAGTAAATGAAAGTAATGTTAATGTTATTATATGTGTATAACCTTGTAAAAGGAGTGGTGTTTTTTAATTAAAAATAAAAATAAAAGGATAATGATCAGTTTTAATTAAAAATTATAAATGTAAAATATTTTGTTAAATACTTTGGATGAAATTAAAATAATGACCACAAAAATATTTTATTTGTTATTTTCCATTTTTTGAAAAATATAATATATATGAGCTTTAAAGATTATGGTTAATTTTGATTTATTATTTGTATAAAGTTTAGTTATAAATTTTAAGCTTTTTATTAATATCTCATTGTCCTAAAGATTTCTTATTTAATTTGTCATAAAAATTTCTTATTCAATTGTGATTTTAACTTTTTTTTAATATCTATCTTATTATTTTTTAAATTTATAAAATATATTTTAACTTTAATAAATTATAAAGGAAACTAAGTACAGATTAAGTTTGATTTTCTGTGTTCGGTTTCCCATCAAAACCTTTTTTTAAAGATTTACCTTCCAACCATGTAGGTCTTATGGAAAGTATTTCTTAGGGTCCATCTTTATTGCGAAGGTAATCTCGAGTCGTATACCTGATAACTTAATAGAATGACATATGGGAGCCATCTTTCACGTTCACCATTGACTTAGGAGAAATGTAGTTAGTAATCAAAAGTTGTTTTACCACCATGTTAACTTTGGACATATAAAAAAAGGAGAAATGGGTGTTGTTTTTTATTGTATTTGTTGATGCTTTAGGATCCAAATTTGATGTCGAGATAAGCCTATATTCAAACAAATTATGAGGCACAATGGCCTCTAAAATGGCCATGACCAAAATAGAGGACACTAATTTTAGACATCATAGTCTAAATGTGCTATGGATTGGACTTTATCGACCATTCAAAATAACAAGAAGGGAAATCAACATTTTGCGTTGAAATTCGACAATAATAATTTTGGACTAATGGATATCTAGATATGGGGTGTTGATCTTGCACAATAAGGTTGCAGTAAGGGTGTTTGGGGTGTTGAATCCATATTTGTAACAATTTCATACATCTAGAAATGCAATTTTGGAAAAAGATTGCTTCATTGGATTTTGATAATGACAAACCATAAAAACAAGTAAAATGTAGAATGTCAATCCTTCTTATTATTATAAATGCAGTTTTAGTTTCTTAAAGAAACATGCGGTCAAAGATTAAGTAAGGCATGGTTCTTGAAAGTAAAATATTCCTCAATAACATTCACACAAAATAGTGAGGAAACACAAATTGAATGCATGTAGTTTACATTAAGTAGAGGACATTAATGGTCTGAAAGTGATTTGGATTCTTTTGAGAATGCTTCACTAATATTTGAATATTGAATGCTTATCACTTATTAAAATGTGAGATATCATGTTACAATTATAGAATGCATGACTATCGGACTTAACGTAATGACTACAATGATTTGTGTGAGCATAATTTCCCACAATAACAAGTTTTCTTCTTCCTACTTTTCTTAATCAAAGCCCAATTGTTATGCTTATTCTTAATAGTCTAGTTGACAAAATCTAATTCTTTCTCCTTATTTCCTACTTACCTCTTTTTCTATATTTATGTTGGCATTTTCCCTTCACCAACGAACCTGCTACTTATTCTATATTTATGTTGGCATTTTCCCTTCACCAACGAACCTGCTACTTAAATTTAGGTTTCCCTTCATCAAGCAACTTTTCCAATGCCCTAATTAGCAAACACCATAAATAATCAAATGAATAATACATACCATCTTCTTTTGTAAAATCCAAACTAGCACATAATATTGAACATAATACATTATAGGGTTTCTTATGGTTCATCAATATCAATTTTATGAGATCAACATCTTTCTTAAAAAAACATGTTTCACATTCCCCAATTATAATTGTATCTCCTTCATAAAAGCTAAATAATCTTCAATTATTTCAAAAAAGGAGGAGCAAGAAAAATAAACTCTTCCTCAATTTAGATAACTTAATTTTCATTTATTTTATCAAATAATATTTTGAAATAAAATTCATTCAAACAATCCCACTTGTATGAAAATAAATCTCTCTAAATTGTTAAATCATTATAATGCATATTATAACACATGAAACTTCATCCTTATTCTCATCAATAACAAACTTGTATTGATCATCCATCATCAATAACAAATTGCTATTGATCATACATCATATCTATAACTTATGTTGAATTCTTTAATCATAAATTAAATCTCTAATGATGATAGGTGTTCTTATCTCTTTCAACTTTCATTTCAAGAATTACTACAACGATTTTTTTTATATGTAGCCAACTTTTGGGTTTTGAATATATCTATAATGGTAAGGTGCATGTCATAAAAAAAACTATTTTTTTAATATGGAGCCAACTTTTGGGTTTTGAATATATCTATAATGGTAAGGTGCATGTCATAAAAAAAAAACTAGTTTATTCTTTTCTAGTCATTATTAGCTAATTAAAGTGCATGCCATAAAGAAACTAGTTTATTCTTTCCTAATCATCATTAGCTAGTTGTAACAATATATTAATACAAATATCATATTTTATAAGTCTTGCAATGCTATGAAAGACAAAAGATTAATATAAGATAGTTGTATCATATTTTATAAGTCCCTCCTTTTACTTGCAATGCTATGAAAGACAAAAGATTAATATCACATAGTTGTATTCTTGATCAAACTTTTTAATGACTCTTTACCAACTTGTCAATTCTAAGAGAACTTTTAAATTGGGCACCTTTTATCTCAGGCCTCGTTGACTTGTTATCTCTTAATATGGCTTCCAAAGTAAACAAATGGTTATCTCCATTTCTTTTGCCGTGAAAAATAAGGCTATGGGAAGGATTGCATAATCCATTCGTTCAACGTATAACAAGCCTACATTAATATTCTCTTCGTGATATACATATATATATATATTCACTTCTTTCTCCATAAAACTTTCTTCATTTCTCAAATGATGGTCGGTAAAACTTTTTTCATTTCTCAAATGATGGTAGGTAAGAACAATTCGGTGAACATCTTTATTTTTTTTCCATAGAAAAAAATCCTATTTTATATACAAAATACATTGTGTGGATGATCCACTATCATCAAAATTAATAAGTGACCATATATCCATAATATTCAGCTCGATAATAAGCTATTCAAAAGCATAAGACATTGGAGAACCATGCCAAAACCAGCAAAAAAGACATTTACATAAGCCTTCCAAAAACTCTTCAAGTCTGTAAGAACCATAGTGTTTCCCAAACACCAACAAATCACTGCTCCAAACAACATTCAAAATAAGTGTCCAAACAGCATCATTACTGCTCCTTAGAAACTGACAAGTCCAAATAAGTAACCATCAATACCACGTTCTTCAAGTAAGTCTGCAAAAACATGAGTAAACTGCCCCAGACAGCATCAATATTGCACCATAAAAACGGACAAAAACTGTCCAATATCCATCAAAAAACAGCAACTACTGTTCAGAGCAGACAAGAAACTGTTAACCATCAGTATAATTCTTCAGAATAAGTTTGCATATATGCACACTGCTCAGAACAACATTCAAGTGAAGCCAGACAACAATGTATATACTGCTTCATAGAAACAGACAAAGTACTGCTCCAGAAACTGACATGTCCCAACTGAACAAGAAACATCAAGAAAATCCAATCTTTCAATCCTGCTAAAACAAGCACGAACAATTATAGAATCAACATTCCATACAAAATCATCTTAACCGACCAAATATACATCCATGTATATAAAAAGTTAAAACATTATGTTCCAAAATGTCATCAACAATAGATCAAGGAAATTAATTCCCCCTAGTCCCCAAACATAATAAACTTTAAAAGACCTGAAAGTATCATGTCTTCCAGACCCATGATACTCACTGATAAGCCAATACCCATGCTGAACTTTCCCTCCATCATTAGCTAACTTATCAGCTATAGTGTTTCTTTCCCTATAAATATGTGAAAAGTCAGCCTGCTAAAAAAAACCAGTCAATCTGGTAACCTCATGTAATAACTAATCAAGATGCATATTATGACATCTAAATTTTCCAGAGATCCAGTTAATAACTAGCAATGAATCACCAAAAATCTAAATATGCGAAATCTGCTTATCCAAAGCCAAATAGATAAGTAGTTTCACAGCAGATAACTCAACAAAATTATTTGATCCAATCCCCAACCCAGATTTAAAAGTTATATAATGGTCATCTTTATGGAAGAGTATACCCCCAGCCCCACATACTTGTGGTTTGCCAGAAGCATAACCATAAAAAAAAACCCAAGGTTTTGTTTTGTCAATAACTTCCTTAGTGATGATTCTGATCTTCAAAGCAATAGTATCCAAAGGATAAGATGAAAGTAAACCCAAACTAAATGCTGAAACCTGCGCAGGAGATGTGTTTTGGTTATCAAAACAGCAACAATTTCTAGATTTCCAAATAAACCAAAATACAATTATAGGCAAAGATCTGATATTTTGTACCTTAGTGTTGTAAACCCAATTCTTCAAGCAGGACAGAATTGAGTCCCCAACCCAAAGATTATGAATATTAACCTTAGCTTCTATCTCTTTCCAAACTGATTTTGTATATGGACAATCAAGACCTAAATGTGAATTTGTTTCAACATCACACTTGCATAAGTAGCATCTTCTAGGTCCTTCCCAGCCCCTGCTGTTAAGAGTATCCCAAGTAAGGTCTTTCCCTGAAAAAAGAAACCAAACGAAAATCTTTGACTTAAGTGGACACTTTATATGCCAGAACATATTCCACCACCACTCAATTTCCCTTTCATGTTGTTCCAAAAACAGATGTATGTATCCGCATCTAGGAGAGTACTTTCGAGTTTTTGCTTGATTCCAAACTAGTGCATCATCCTCATTCCTAAACCTGATATGACTAGCTTTAAGTATGGCTAAGTATCCATTCCAAGCAGTAATATTAGCATTCTCAACAAGACCAAGATCAATTGAACTTAGCCAACCCTGTTCCATTGAGAAAGATACAGGCAAAGTCCCAACATATTTTAAAAAATAATAACCTGCAAAATGTAGATATTCAATTAAGTGAGAAGGTAAGCAATGTCGTCATTTGCACCTTGCCCATGGATCCATACCAATTCGAACATTAGCTCCATTCCCAATCTTCCAAACCAGAAAATCACCAATAAGATGAAAAGACCAAAGCACAGATTTCGAGCAGATGGATATACCTGATTTTTTTTTATCCCTTTCTCCGATCCAATCCAACAAAGTGAGAGGCCAAATATATTTCTGAAGGACAATTTGTACCCACAACCTTGATCCATGAATAAAGTTCCAAACACTTTTAGCAGCAAGTTGTAATGTCCCAGTTTTGACCCCGCTTGCATGATGTATATATTGTAATTAATTGTGGTGAGGAGCTAAAGGCAAAGGCCCCACCATCGATTTGGTTGTGTATGTTTCGGCAATGGGGATAGTTACCGATGTTATATCATGCTATCCGGCACATTATAATGTGGCATCATGTAAACACGCACATCAAATTAAAAATAAACCACAACCAGCTACGACAGTGCAACGTTGAAATGAAAAGGGCATGGTTCCAAAGGATAAGGGGTGGGGGATGTCAAACCTTGGTTATGGGGGGAAAACCCATGAGTTGCCATCTTTCTTATTTCACCAGCCTCTTCAATGACTTGGTTTTGCTGTTGGGGGCAGTTATGGCTGGTGGTTGAGGCAGTTAATGTTTTTGGGAGTGGGGTGGCAGGACTGTCAGTCCCTTGCCCACACGTCCACTCTTCCCCTGTTTGTTGATCCTCTCTGTTCTCCCACGACTGCGTGTGGTCTCCATGGTCTGTCGTTCCACACATTGGTCTGTGCATCCGCGCGCAGTAAGAGCCCGTGTCTGTTCATCTTCCTCCCGCAGAGGTCGGTGCTGTTTTTCCTCACGCACCAGTCGCGGTTCTTCTCTGGTTGTGCACGCAGCGGGCAGGTAGAACGGCCTCAAGGGTCCGATTTTCTTGCTGGTATGTTTCATAGCCGTGGCTTTCATCCACGATTTCTGTTTGCTGTTGTTTCACCCACGTAATTGGGTTGTTGTTGTTCTTCCACGACTGTTGGAAGTTGTTGAGAGTCCACCCTTCATCAATTCGGACTGTGTGTGGATTTCTCCCATGTTTTGGGTTGGATGTGGTGTCCAATTTCATTTTGGACCACTGTGGATTTCGAATCCATTGGTTTATTTTTCCTCTGACCATGCTGGGAGTTGGCTCTCCTCTGTCTGTGGACTGTGTGATATTGCCCAACCGTTACCTGGAGGAATTGTGTGGGCTGTGGGCCGTTGATTTCCAATCTGTTAGCTGAATTTCCCTGTTTGGGACTGTGGATTGCTGCTATCTTGCATTGTGTGTTTGTGGCTGCTAGAGTACCCTGGTTTGGGTGTTGTTGCTGAGTTGTTTTGGCCACGTTAGGGCCAAGAACAACTCTGTGTTTTCTGGTGGACTTGAGCTGTGCTCATCTTTTGTTTGGGACTGTCCCCGGTTGTTTTGCCTTCTTCGCAGGGCTGTGAAGGGATTGGGTTGCTGTGGTAGGAAGTGGTTGGTCTTCGGACTGTGCTGGCTTGGCCGATTGTTGAAGACCTGTCAAACCCAGCTGTGTATTGGTTGCTGATTGCATCCCCTTGGTTATGTGTAAACCTGCAATTAACCCTTAGTCCTTGAGGAATCATGCCCAGCTCGGGGGTGGCAGTGTTGCTGAGAGACTAATGAGCACACTGGCCTATGGTTGGGTGGAACGTTGCAGCGACGTAGCTGGTTGCGGGGCAAGTTCTTCATTGAAAGATAAGTGCTGCTGCTATTCCATCTCTGCAATTATATTGATGTTTAATGAGTTATGATGAACATGCTGAATGCTCGTTTATGAATATGTTGCTTTCGCTGAATGATTGAGGAATTATGCATATTTGTATGCTTGTATGTTATGCATTCCTGTTATGCATCATGTGTAAGTTTAATTCCAGCATTGTTTTCTTCTGTTCATGTTCATGGGGCCATTTGCCCGGCGGTCGTATTGGTGTTCGTCGCGTCCTCTTCGCCGGTCTGAGGGATGGGGACATGACACAAGTACTTTGGAAAATAAAGTAGGTACTTTCAGACCCCAACCCCCCAAAGATTTTGGACTAGCCAAAACCTTCCAGGAAATCCAAGGCATCCCAGAAGAAGACCCATCACCACCAGACCATAGGAATTTTTAAACAAAGTTTTCTGATTTTCTCAATAATCCCAACAGGAATCCAGAAATGCATCCAGAATACAGGCAAAGCTTCAAGAACAGACTTAATCAAAACAAGCTTGCCACCCCTAGACAACCATCGATGACTCCAATGCATAATGCGTTTTTCAGCTTTAGTAATAAGCCAATCCCAGTCTTTTAACAAATATCTATAGGGTTTTAAATAAAAACCAAGGTATTTCATACCACTGTTAATTTTTAACACAATATATGAAAAAATATTTTTTATAGAGATTAACTCATCTTCATCCAGCCTAGAATAATAAAAAGATGATTTGTCTTCATTAATAATCATCCCGGTGGCTTTAGTGAAGTCCATCAAAATTTCATACAAAATTGACAAAGACTGAGCTAATCCATCAGTGATTATGACAATATCATCAACAAAAATTACATGTGTCAATGAAATATTATTTCCAAAGGAGATGCCTCTGAAAATACCAATGGTTTTAGTAGATATAAGGGCCCTACTCAAACCTTCTGCAACAACAAGAAATAGCAAAGGTGCAAGAGGACACCCCTGTCTAAGTCCTCTTCCAGATCTAAAAAAACTAGATGCCACACCATTAATCAAAACAGAGAAAGAAATAGATATTAAACTACTCATAACCCAAGTAATGAAAGGTACACAAAACCCCATTTTGGTTAAAATAACCCTCAGATAAATCCAGCTAACTCTATCATATGCTTTAGATAAATCAATTTCAAAACCACGGACTTTAAACCCTTGCTGTGTATAGTATGAATTCCTTCCTGAATGGCACCCACTGCATCATGAATTTGCCTACCAGGCAAAAAGCCAAACTGCTCATAGGAAATATATCTACCCAATACCTTCTTTATCCTGGAAGATAAAATCTTTCCAATAATCTTGTAACTGTAATTATATAAAGAAATAGGCCTGTATCCATCAAAGGTACAAGGACAATAAGATTTTGGTATCAAGGCAATAAAAGTTGAGTTAAAAATTGCTGGAATTTTACCACACTTCCTAGAATCCTCAATAACCCTTAACAAATCCAAACCCATCACATCAAAAAGAGTCCTATACACCTCCATAGGAATCCCATCTGGACTAGGACTCTTATCATTTTTGCTCACCTTAAGTATTGAAAGTATCTCCTCCGAAGTAACAGGTTTCATAAGCTCAGAATTCTCCTCAGCATTGATGGATGATGGAAAATTATGAGAAATTTTTAGTAGTTCAGTAAGGTGTAGATTTGTATCAGCTTGAAATAATGTCTCAAAATGATTAATAGCAGCCTCAGCAATATCTTCAAAACCTTCCACCAGATTTACCCCATCATCATTAATCTTCCATATAGAATTTGAATTCTTTTGTAGATTAGCAAATTTATGGAAAAAAGGTGTGTTGTCATCCCCACAGAGTAACCAAATGGCCCTACTCTGCTGCCTAGCTTCATGTTCTCGCTCCAAAAGGATTTTCCTCTTACGAGATTCCAATATAATCAAAGATTCCTTATCCTCAACAGCCGAGAAATGAAATCCACACTTATGAGAAAAAATAGAGAGCATTATCTCAATTTCCACTAAATCTTTGTACTCACTCTCCTTCTTTTTAACAGACCATGCAACAGAAACCTCCTTAATTCTTTTAAGATTGGAGACAAATTGAGAAGCAGGGGATTCTAGTAGATTATCATCATAGACCACCCAAGATGCTTTCAAAGTATTAACCAAATCCTCATTTTCAAGCCAACGTGGGTTGAATTTGAAAGGAGTTTTTAGCTGAACCCCCCTATTCGAAATCTAAAAAAAGATAGGATGGTGATCTGATTCACCACCACCTCCCACCCACTGTCTATAAAAATAATCAAAATCGAGCATATCTGTTGATAATAGGATCCTATCCAAACGTTTACAAATATTTTCAGCCCCAACTCTTCTATTACTCCATGTGGGCAGCATAACAAAAGGTGCAACATCCACAAGACCAAAATCCTCCAAAGATTTTGTAAAAAATCAGAAAGGGGATCCAATCTAGCTCTACTGCCCCATATCTCAGATAATCCCAAAGTGAAATTCAAATCCCCTCCTAGGATTAAATGGTTACATTTAAGACCATCTAAACCTAACAGATTTCTCCAGAAAACTTCTCTTTCAATATAAGGGCCATAAATATTTAATAGACAAATATCCATGTTAAGTTTAATAGAGAACAATGATGCACATAATCCTGAGGCCACACCCCAAGCATTCAGCAATTGGAAAAATCTGGATCTCCAGCCTAACAGAAGGCCTCTAGATTTACCACAAGCATCCAAGGATAAAAAAGTCCATCCCTTCAACATAGATTCCAAATCAGCTACTAACAAATGCCCAATACCCGTAGACTCTTGCAGAAATAGAACATCAACATGTTTATCTTCAACAAGTCTACAAACTGCTAGTTTTTTTGGTTTACTAGCCAAACCACGACAGTTGAGGGTCATCAAGATCATAATGAAACCAAAACAAGGGGACATCACTGCTCTAAGTGCCCCATCAGCTTGAAATAGTTCATTATCCTTCGATTGTAAACCATCAGATCTCATTCCCGATGCATCCTTTCCCACTCCAATCCCAGATGAAGTAGTATATGACCCATTAAATTTAGTGCCTGATCTGAGAAAATAGCCAGTATCACATAAGGGTTTTATAGGGGACAAGAAACCTAGGTTTTTTAAAGGAGATACATTTAAAAAGGCCTCATCACATTTATCAATAGTCAAACCCTAACAGGGTATAACAAGTGGTTTAAGAGTCGCGACAATCCCATCATAAAAAATATCCAAACCCATCGCCCTAGGTTTCACATCATCAACCCTAACCTCATCTAAAGTAGTAGAATAAATCGGATTTTTAACCCTCCAGACAAGATTAGGTTTAGGCTCCTCATGATATTTCTTTTTCAAGGATAAACGACATTGTGAAGCTAAATGGCCATAACTATGACAACGGTTACACTTGAAAGGAATACCAATGTAATCAAGAGATTGATTGAAAACATTATCCCCAATATTAATATCAATATCAGAAGCTAGTCCCTTCCTAAGGTCTAGTAAAACCAATACCCTTCCCAAACAACAAACCCCATAAACTAAAAAAGATAAATCAGCTTCTAGGAAAGAACCTAGGGTATTCCCAATCAGTTTGAAAAAATCCAAAGACCATAACTCAAAAGGTAAATTAGGTAATTTTACCCAGATAGGTATCAAGTCATACCTCTCATGCCTCGGGTCAAATAAAGGTGACCAGCGTTTGAGCAACAATCCTAAATGGTTCCATCTCCAAACCCCCGCCAAGATACTAGCAGCATTAGCCTCAGATTTGAACTTAAATGCCATCCAATCCTTCAGAAGAAGAAAAATATCAGGACAAGTGATATTCGACCATGTACCAAGTACCCATTTCTTCACTCCATTAGGTTGAAGAACTAAGGACTACTTATAATAGTAGGGTGGGGTCTTATTCAATCTTTAAAGAGTCTCATCCTTAAGTGTTTTACCCTTATCGTTTGAAATGACATTGGAAATTTACCGTTTGAAATGACATTGGAAATTCCCTTAGTTCCACAAACATTATCTTAAACACTTTTATCAAATTCAAGAAGTCCCTTAGATCTCATCTTGAACTACTTTCTATGATCTAGAATAATAGTTTTTGGAAAAGTAAAGGGATTAAGTACTCTTATATAGGTTAGGGTCTGATACAACTTTGTAAAACTTATTTGATTTTCTATGTGTTTTTTTTACCACGAAAAAATATTACAACTCAAACATTTTATTTAAAATTCTGAACTATATTGTTTCTTTGGCATAAATATCTTACACATAGTTATCATCATATTTTTCTTAAAAATTATATAAATTGCTCCATATATCATTATTCATCCATCTTACAATTAAAACAATAACTATTTTTTTATAAACTTCTCAAGAGATAAAACATGTGCATCCACTAGTGCAAAATGAGAGATTAGTGACCAAGAGACCAAAAATTTTGGTCACCACAATTTTTTTAAAGGAATAAATGACTAAAATTGATAAATTTAAGCGGGCTAACTAAAAAAGACCAAGATAAATGACCAATTTTGGTCACATGATAAAACTAAACTAAAAAAGACTAAGATAAATGACCAAATCTGGTCACGGGGTATCTAGAAAAAAATGACCACATAACAATTGGTCATTTATTTGGTCATTTTTAGTTGTGGATCAGTTCGGCAATGAAAAATTACAGTTTTGACAATGTTGTATATTTTTCTAAATTCTAAGACTACAAATGGATTCATAGACCCCCTAGAACTTAGTAAATTGCAGAACCTCACATGTTACAACTCCACTGTTAACACCAAATTAACTATGACAATGTCTTAATGGTAAATTAACTATGACAATGTCCTAGCGGTAAGCTATTACTTATATATTTGAAAATAACTATACAAATATATCTTTATACATTTGTTTTTAAATATTTTAATTATAAATAATATTAATTATTAAACTATTTACATTATAAATTAAAAAAAAAATGTTACTAGATATTTTTTATTATGTACTAATAATACATATAAAATTTTAAAAAAATATACCAAGTAATTTTTTATTATATACTATTAATACATATAAAAAAATTAAGTTAAATAAATACAAATATAATATGATAGAATTCAAATTAACAAATACAAATTTCATTCTATCATGTTTTATCATGTTAATGTAGTTTGACAATTTGGGTTTTGGCGCCAAATTGAAGTGGTGGGTGCCAATGTAGAACAATCTTACATTTCACTCAAGCTCAAGCCCAAGGTGACCCTATTCAAGGCTTTTCGATCTATGGCCATTTTTCCCTGTTCTTCCCTCCGCAGGGCATTTTGGTGAACACCAGGACGCGACTGCAATGCAATGAAATATTCATCTCAAATCTTCAGGAAGGAGTCCAATTCAAGGGTTTCTGCAATGGAAATCATGGTATTTTTTATGGGGTTCTTTCCCTTTTGTTCAGCTGAAATCCGGCATTCAGAGATTCGATCTGACTACCATTTCAAAATTCGGGTTCAAACTCAGAGGCCTCCTGGAAATCTATGTGAAGGATTCCTCGTACAAGGGCATCAAGGAGAATGATATCGGCCTGGAGTCCATGGGGGTCTTCTTGAGCGCCAGAGATGTCTGGCTTCACGTCTTGCAAGATCTGGACCATGGAGAAATTTGCTGTGTACTCGAGAGTAAGCTCATCACACCCCTCCTTACATTTAAGGATTTGGAAAACCAAAGCTGTTGAAATACTGGGGTTAATGGATTGAGATTCAATTTCGGACTGACTTATTAGCAATTTAAACTTTTAGCTTGCTGCGAGTATAAATAAATCATTCCTGGTTTCTTTCTATCGGCAACGAGATATAACCATTAATTCTTACTCAGCTTCTATTGCTTTACCCCTAAATAAGTTATCTCCCCTTATTTATTATGGCTTTTAAAACTATACCCGTAAATAATGCCCATGTCCTTGCCTACTGCGCCTCTCTGAAATAGATTGGCATTTCATTTTCACTTACTTTTGGTCAGGGTTTAGCTCAGGTAGGTTTGTTTTGCCCGCAGCTGAATGGATTCCACCTGAATAATCTGAACAGGGTGTTTCTCCAGAACTATAATTAAGACTTGGTTTCGTGTTTGATTAATAAAGACTTGAACAATTATTATTTAATAA